>LBNU01029099.1:0-29122 GCA_014162995.1 Artemisia annua
TTGTTAATATGCTAAACTTTATAAATGTATGCTGCATTAATTAGGTTACATGTGATTAGAATGAAAAGGTTCATAATGTTTGTGCTATTTCAATCCATGTTATTTTAAAGCGTTTCTTACTATAGTGTCTCAATTAATTAACAATTTTAATTTTATAAACATTTTATGAACTCCTCATTATGGATGCTCTTGTAATCAAATTTAAAAGATTAAAGCTTATTGATTGGTCAACGTGTAACACATTCTAATCTTATCATACACGCACGCAACTCATTTAACCCATTATTTACACTAAATAGTAAAGAATCATTTTTAGCATAAAATAATATAAAGGATAACATGCACAAACATAGCTCAAAAAGCTACTAACCGGCTAGCCTTCAAATAGTTTAATTGTTAACACAATTGGCCAACAATGCATAACCATCTTTGACAAGTATTTTATGGTGATAAGATATACATTATGCACTAAACATACACATTCATGGGTGTATTGCTTATAAGAACCACCAAAGCCTTAAAAAAGCACTCATACCACCAAACAGTGGAGTGTTTTTAAGTAGTAGACAATGGTTTAATGGGTCCATAAAAGACATAGTTTTGGCTATAAATACCGAAAGAAAGCCTACGTACTCTCCATCTCATCTTCACAAGAACCACAATACAAAATATATACATACTTTAGTAGCAATGTCGTCCATCGGTTTTACTTTTGCTCACATTAATGCACAACAAGAGCGTCTTAGGGAAAAACAAAATCAAAAGAAGGAGAAAAGCATGCAAGAGAGCGAAAAGGTGAAGGATGGTGTTAAACGTGGTGGAAACACGAAAGTTCACCCTGGTGTTATGCCCTCAACGGATATCGGTGGGAGATCAAATAATAACTGAAATGGTCATTGCACAAATTATGAACTTTAATTTGTTAGATAAATTAAGATGATACTTTTCATTNCTTTGACAAGTATTTTATGGTGATAAGATATACATTATGCACTAAACATACACATTCATGGGTGTATTGCTTATAAGAACCACCAAAGCCTTAAAAAAGCACTCATACCACCAAACAGTGGAGTGTTTTTAAGTAGTAGACAATGGTTTAATGGGTCCATAAAAGACATAGTTTTGGCTATAAATACCGAAAGAAAGCCTACGTACTCTCCATCTCATCTTCACAAGAACCACAATACAAAATATATACATACTTTAGTAGCAATGTCGTCCATCGGTTTTACTTTTGCTCACATTAATGCACAACAAGAGCGTCTTAGGGAAAAACAAAATCAAAAGAAGGAGAAAAGCATGCAAGAGAGCGAAAAGGTGAAGGATGGTGTTAAACGTGGTGGAAACACGAAAGTTCACCCTGGTGTTATGCCCTCAACGGATATCGGTGGGAGATCAAATAATAACTGAAATGGTCATTGCACAAATTATGAACTTTAATTTGTTAGATAAATTAAGATGATACTTTTCATTTTCTAGTTAAGTGTTTGTATGATAGTTTCCTGGTTATAATCATGTTTTTCTTTGTATTCTTGTGCTCAATCGTGTTTAGTGTTTTTATTTTAAATAATATCTTGCTATTCTCTTGGTGAAGGTGTGGTTGAGCTATTGTTATTTAACCAGGGGTACTAAAAGACCATGTGTTGCTGTCGATTTTATTATCCGATTATTTTGTTAAAATTTATCTTCTTTCCTTTAACGAAACTAAAATATACTGTATATCATTTACCGGTTTAGGAATTGTTGTGTTAATTTTCTAACATTATCTCTAAAATGTTTAAATACTTTCCAAAATTATTTGGTTGGTGCAGCTAAACCTTTTACGATTATTAGTTTGGATAATCTATTTATCTATCTATCTATATCTATCTACGTAGTATTTTATATAATAAAACAAACTTTAAAAAGTCACACTCGTAAAGTTTTTCCTTAACGAGCTCTCTCATTATATATGAAAATGTGTCAAAAGGAGTATTTTTAGAAACCCACTTAACATTTAAACCAATCCATCTCATTTTTCCTTAAACTTTATGAATAAAATGAACTCAATTATTTAAGGAGTTTTGTTAACAACAACTTAATTGACGTTGTTTAAAGTTATTCTAATTGATAATGTTTTCAAATACGAACTTACTTTATATTAATACATACTTTTATTAAAACTTACTTACTTTAATTGTATATGTTAAAACAACGTATCTATAGGAATTATGAGCTCATATTTGAAAACATTGTTATTTAAAGTAACCTTAAACAACACTAACCGGGTTGTTGTTAACAAAACTCATTATTTAAATATCCTCACATTTTGTAACTATATTTCAACCTTTTTCAATATTACCTTAGCTTCCACAACAAGTTTCTGTCGGATAATACTTCTTTAATTGACATTTATGCTTTGCTTGTTATTTGAATAAATATAATAAACTTTGTTAATAAATCAAAGAGTAAATCGCAGAAATGATACTTGTGGTTTGCTTAGATTGCATGTTTAGTCCTTGATCGTTCGAAATTGCAGGCAGCCTCACTGTGGGGAGTTTTTGATTCCGTTTTGCTCCCTGGCCAAGGACAAAACGTACAATTCCGAGCAAACCAAAGGGACTAAAACGGAACCAAAAACTCCCCACAGGGAAGCCGCTTGCAATTTCGAAAGACCAGAGACTAAACATGCAATCTGAGCAAACCACATGAACCATTTCTGCAATTTACTCTAAATCAAATAAATGCCTAAAAAAACTTATAAGGTGTAAATGACTTACAAATTTTCTTAACATGATGTAAATGATTTACATTTTTGAAATTCAATATGGTGTTTTTATTTAAAAATAACTTGTGACTACAGGCCATTGTCAGCTACTTTAATCTCATACTTTCACAATATACCAGCTACCATCTCTGTATTGTCATGGCATCACGTGGGTAATCTACAATAAAGCAAGAATAAGCGTAGACAAAAGACATTTATATGTGTTAACTTGTTATCGCTTAATATTATTCAAAACTGAAATTGTCGTCATCTGTAAAGTTATTGTATCAAAGATATAGAACTTTAAAAACATTTATCGTTGTAAATTTAATTGCATGATACCCGCACTGCAACGCGCGGATGCTTTCTTAGTAATTCTGCATGAATAAATAGAATTCAGAAAATCAAGTCATTAAAAAAAGTAAAACAAATATCGAATAGTGTAAACGAATCTCATACTCCTCAAGAAGATGAATTCAGTACCTAAAAAATCGTTTAATTAAGTACTTAGAACAACAAATTATCAAGTAGAAGGTGTTACCTTTACATTATGATACACACAAGCAAAATCAAAATCAGAAACCTTGTTTTAATAGTAATAATAATAGATATGGTTTATAACTTTATATCAAATTTATCATTTAATCTTTAGTTATAATATTTTCAGAATANTTAATCATTAGATAAATTGGTAATCGGATAAGGTTGTCTATGTTTGTATTGCATAGCTTAACTGAGGTATTCATGTGACTGGTTGGTGCACTTTTTTCTGGGCTACTCTCAAAAAGTTTAACTCATAAAGTTCGAATCTCAGATGTCACGTAAATATATTATGACGCGTGACCATTAGACTGCCTTAGTGATGGTTATAAGTAGATATACAACAGAAAATACAAATATTCTATTTACACTATCATATACAGTTAAGATCAAATGAAAATAAGAAGAGTGAGAAAGAAATCACAACCGCTCATTATCGTATAAGCCAAGAGACTACAAAACCAAGAAACCAAAGTTTAATTCTAGTGAAAAACATTTATTTAGTTATTAAATTTGTTAGATCTTGAGCATAGTTTTAAGGCTATAATCGACGACATTTCATTACTACCATTGTTGTAATTATTTGGTGATCGTTAACTCGAGCTATTCAACACCTTGAGGATGAAAACAAATCCATCAAAAAGTGACAACTTTACCAATAATTATGCATTAATAGACACTTAACAACCGGTTGTTGCGATTTCATTCATAGTATGATTTACTTATTTAGTTCTCCACATTAGGATTTGAGCAATGAGTTTTTCAAGTTGACATGAATAGTAAACACTGTTCTTAGCAAATTAGTTTTCTTAAAAGATAAATTATCGTTAATGTTTGGCATGCGTTAAAGGGCTATTAACGCGCTTTAACCGTGCGTTAGACTTTGTGTTGGTTTGCGTTATATACGCGTTAACGAGGGACGTTAGCCGGTTAACCCGCCGTTAACCTTCAATATCTGTAAAAAAAAAATAATAATAAAAAAATAAAAAATAAAATAAAAAAATTGCAATATACTCCCTCCCAACGGTTAAAAAAAAATTAAAACCTTTTTACAACCTATATAAATATCCATTCAACACAATTCTTTTTCCCACACTTTCACAACTCATTATATTCACTACTACACTTCTAATAGCAAAAAAAAATGTCTCAAGGAAACAACAACAACTCGTTTCAAAACCTTCTCGGTGGGTGGGGAAACCCATACGCGGGTTCATCGTCAAATCCGAATTGGGATAACCCTAACCAATTCGGTATGGCAAGTCAAGAAGTTTTCGAACAACATCAATCGTTAAAATTTTGGCAAGAAAGCCAAGAACAAAAGTCCCTAAATAACAATTTCCAAAACCTCCAATTCACTCAACAATCACAACATTCTCAAACGGAAACAAACGAAGTTCCCGAAACACCTACCTCTCCAACAAAGAAATTCAAATCTCGTGGTAAACGAAAGTCGAAAAAGAACAAAGAACCCGAACCGGTCGATGATGATGATGAAAACGAAGACGTCCCCGTCAACACACGTTGGCAACCAAGTGAAGAAAAATTACTTGCTACGTGTTACGTGGCCGCTACCGAGGATTCACAAGTCGGTCGTTCCCAATTCAAAGATACGTTTTGGAAACGGGTTGAAAATGAGTTCAACAAATACAATTTTCAGAACCGCGGCAAAGATATGATACAAGAAAAGTGGAGAACGTTGAACCGTGATTGCATGAAGTTCAACGCATTTTTCAAACGTGCTGAACGCGATCAAAAAAGTGGGGAACATGAAATGGATATCCTCACGCTGGCGAAAGAAACGTATCGTGAGGAGAACAAAGGGGCCTCGTTTAATAATGAGGCGGCTTGGAAAATTTTGCGAAAGTATAAAAAATGGGACGCACCGGCTCCGGTTGATTTAACCGGTGATGTCCCAAGCCAAGCAAACGAGGCGTTGTTTGGTCATGATGCACAACCACGCCCGATGGGAAAAAAGCGGGCTGCGAAGAAACAAAAATCCGAGACAACAACAAGCACCNTTTTTTTTACTTTTATTTCGTAATGTATTATTAATTTCGTAGTGTATCTTTTCTTTTTAGTGCGTATTGTAATATATTTTAAGAATGAATGTTATGGTTTTTAATAAATGAAGTATTAGTTTTAGTTTAGGGTTGAATTTGAAAATATTTGAAAATTTGAGTTAAATTGAGTTAAGGTTGAGTTATGAATGTGGGTGTTTTTCTGTGAGTTAAGATGAAAGTGTTAAAGCTGATGTGGCGCTGAAGTGGCACTGAGTTAAGGTTTAACTTGTGTTATGGATGGGAGTGCTCTTATAAACAAATCATGATCTTCCCTACACATTCTAATCTTTTAATTGTTAGGATGAAAGTAGTGGTGGTGGGTGAGTCAGTAATCGTCAATTCAACGCTACCTCAGCTTTCAATCTCTCCTCTCATTTTTACTCACTCTCACTCACCATACATCTGTTTTGGTCACCTTCCCCTCACCTTTCATTAAAATACATACTTTATAAAAATATACGTCACTAAATATTACACGCAACAATTAATTTTGAGATTGGGGCCTAGTTTGTTAGCCACAAACATTGGTGAGTAACTCACCAAACTTTGCAAAATTGGCCGTGACTTTGGACTTGTGTTTTGGGTGGGGCGTGAGTGAGTTACTCACCAAAGGGTGAGTTGTGAGCCACTCCGTCTAGTCTCAGCTTATCAGACACGCACGCAACTCATTTAACCCATAGCTCAAATAATATTTTTAGCATAAAATAATATAAAGGATAGCATGCACAAACATAACTCAAAAAAGCTACCAACCGGCTAGCGTTCAAATAGTTTAATTGTTACCACAACTGGCCAACAGTGCAAAACCATCTTTGACTAATTTTTTAAGGTGATAAGATATACATTATGCATTAAACACACATTCATGGCTGTAATGCTCATACGAACCACCAAAGCCTTAAAAAAGCACTCATACCACGATCCAAGATGGAGTGTTTTTAAGTAGTAGACAATGGTTTAACGGGTCCATAAAAGACATAGTTTTGGTTATAAATAACGAAAGAAAGTCTACATACTCTTCATCCCATCTTCACAGAAACCACAATACAAAATACCTACTTTGGTAGCAATGTCGTCCATCGGTTTTAATTTTGCTCACATTAATGCACAACAAGAGCGTCTTAGGGAAAAACAAAATCAAAAGAAGGAGAAAAGCATGCAAGAGAGTGAAAAGGCGAAGAATGGTGTTAAACGTGGTGGAAACACGAAAATTCACCCTGGTGTTATGCCCTCAACGAATATCGGTGGGCAACCAAAGAATAACTGAAATGGTCATTGCACAAATTATGAACTTTAATTTGTTAGATAAATTAAGATAACACTTTGCATTTTCTAGTTATGTGTTTGCATGATAGTCTCATGGTTATAATCTTGTTTTTCTTTTTCTTTTTCTTTTTCTTTTTCTTTTTCTTTTTTTTCTGTGTATTTGTTTTCGTTGTAAACAATGTCATGTTTTTAAATCATAGGAGTATCTTGTTAGTCTCTTGGTGAAGGTGTGGTTGAGCTATCGTTATTTAACGAGAGCAAAAAATAATCGCGCATTGCTGTGAATTTTATTATCCGTTTATGTTGTTAAAATATATCTATTTTCTTTCAACCAAACTAAAAATATCATCTATCGATTTAATAACATATTACTGTCAAAACAAACAAACCACATAGATGATTTTTGCATTTTACTTATTTAGATACTCCAGTATATTGTCATTTCAAAATATTGCTCGATTATAAGGGATTAAGGGACATATATTTTCCATATTTAATACTCCACAATATGGCATATTACCGTAGTGCTTGTAGCCTATCGGTGTATTTGTGTGTGAAATACTCATCGACCAAGTGATTATCTCAAGTGTGGGGTATACTAGTGTACATAGTGTGAGTCTATTAGCTTGACTTGTTATAAAAAATGTATCAAGTTGTTCTGTTTTATACATCCAATAAAATGTAACACGTACCTCAATTCTCCTTATATCACCGTGACTCCCCTTCTATGACATGTCACGGTCGAGAATCATTGACCTTCATTTGAAGTTGTACAGAAAATGATAAAGATTATTCATCGCTATTATTTTAGGAGGGTACGATACTAGCTAGTTTAATGAGAAAACTGTTTTTTTTTTTACTTTCCAAAAGTTTTCGAACTCACTGAACATAGCAGTGCTCAAAGAAATATGACATGTTTGATGACATCTACATACATAAATACAATGTCTTCCTAAAAAAAATATTACTTCACCACTAATATATAATTTCTTCCTGCGTATTACAAAAAGTTTTCAAAAGCTATTCTTCATAGAGCTAAAAGTTTGTTTACTTATAAATCGATTATTTTCTAAATTCATGTGCAATCTTATAACATCTTTCCTTCTCATTCAAAACCTTTTTAACTGAATTTGCAGACTTAAAATATTTTATACATCAAAGCAAAAGCTTATAAAAGCTTTTTATAAAAAGGTTTTTTTTTTTTTTTTTTTTTTTTTAAGAATTTAGTTATGCACTAGAATTCTCATACTAGAGGGCAGTAGGGCGCCAATGCTGGTGATCAGTATTACAACTTATGTCTCTCCCTCCCAACCACGCGTTATTAACAGATTCTGGAGATGATTTGATCACAGCTTGGCCATTTTTTTTTTCTTCTTATGTATGTTTGTGTTTAAGTCAGATATGTTTATGTTGTTGGTTTGATGGTCACTACCACAGGTATTTATTGGTTGATTTGATAAGGAGAATAAATGTTGAGGTGTCAATGGCACCTAGTCTTAGAGATCCCCAAAACACGCGCGCAATAAACCCGGGAAGTGTTCAACAAACCAACTGCCTACCTAGTCTAGCATATTTGACTTTGGCAAGATATCATGTCAAAAAGGTCTAGTAGAATCGTCATAAGGTTACTTTCACGAACATTTGCACCCCTTAACGCAATTTTTCAACTCTCCATATGATGGTCAATTTTTTAACTAAGCTTTATCGACAACCAAGAGCGATAAAACTAATATTCTTATTCTGTAGTAACCGATATCAAAAAGAAATTATCGTCTTATCGTATCATCTTAACATTTAAAACCCGTGATTAACTATTTGAAATGAGAAAAATGAGAAATTTCAGTCACATATTTCAAATGAGGGGGAAAATTTTAGGATAAGATCCATCTTTGTTTGTAGGAGTATCTGAAATGTACGGTTATTGTTTCTTCTCATCCTTCTCATTTTATTTTTATTTCTCATTTGATCCTAACTAATGCAAAATATAATGTAAAGTCGAAAGCACTTATAAATGATCGACTCAATATGATGAAAAGCACCGTATCATTATTTGATTCACATTTGTTTTTATGTCCTTTTCGAAGTCAATAGCTGAATCATACAGTACACCAACCTTAGTATCCTATGGTACTACAAAAATTGTGGCCCATTTAGTATGTCATAGGCCGGTTACTATGGGCCCATTGAGCCTACTTGTTCGTCAAATGTTAACAACCCCACAAAAACATGATTGCATTGTACTTTAATAATGCTACATAAATTCTTAATTATGTCAATAACACATGAAATAAAAACAAAAAAAACGTGTAATTATTAGTTTATGATAAAATGTTAGTGCATTAACAGCAAATGAAGTATACTTTATGGGTATGTTTTTCGCAATGGGTTGGGATTAAGCATTAACAGCAAATGAAGTATACTTTATGGGTATGTTTTTTGCAATGGGCTGGGATTAAGATTGGAACTGGGGCTTATATTATAAGCCAAAAGTTGAATTCGTATTTTTATAAAGCTATTTTTATAAAGCTATTTGGCGAATTAGTTGAAGCTGAAGCTTATAAATATAAAATTACATAAAAATTATCAAATTAAATTCACATATATTTTCAGCTTTTACTTGATAATTCATGATATTTTAAAAGGTATTTAATTAATTTGACTACTTTTGAGGCTTATGACTTATTTTATAAGTCATAAGACTCCATAAGCCTATGTGACAAATAAGCTTATCTTATAATTCAACTTATTTTAAAAGCTCAAGCTCCTATAAGATATGAGAAGTCCATTGCCAAACATAGTCTTTGTATTATGCAAGTTTGCAAAGGAGCTAAGACACGGGCTTTTAGGTGACTTCATTATAAATTGACTTTATACTTTATTTAACAAAAAATAAAAATCTTTTATGATAAATAAAATTATATGACAATACAGTAATAGTTTTCCTATCGATATTAGACTAAGGATCAAATGAGAAAAATCTTTAAAATAAGAAGGATGAGAAATAACTATAACTACATATTAGAGATGCATTAGTTTGAATTAGATGCATCATTAATCTTTTAGATGCATCATAATATATTTTCTAGCTAAAAATTAGATGCATATACATATATTAGATGCATTTCATCAAGTTAGACGAATCCTGTGTATTTTTCGTCCTCTGCGGGTCAAATTTGTTGCTAGTACTATTTTGCATCGTTTTCACTTCTAAATCACTTTCGTAACTAATTGTGATGCATCTAAATGAATAGAGATGCATCTAATTTAAGTCGATGCATCTCAAATATGCAGTTATAATTATTTCTTATTCTTCTCATTTTAAGTTTTCTTTTCACTAGATCCTTACCCATCGATATTACTCTATTATCGTTTGAAACAAGGATCACATGTTTATATTCCTTTTCTGCATGATGGTACTTTTTTCATAAAACTAACATATAATATTCTGAAAATATGAATGATAATAAGCAAATACATGCAACTTTTTGAAAAAATTATTTTGCACATAAAAAAGATTAAAGATCTTATAAGGGGCCATGAAGATTGTTCTCATCATGGACTATGAAACTATTTCATGACATTACATGTATTTTCCCATATTTACGAGCGACTCAACATACACTAGTTGAATTTGGTGATGAAATATGCTAAAACTGAAAACAATCGTATCCTATCACTCTGGAAAGTAAATAGCTTTAACAATAAAGATAATATTATGGGAATTGATATGCACACTCCAAAAATTTATTGAGACACTCCATTGTATGCAGTAATCAGTTGTATTTTAAGTATAATCTACTTTAGCAGTTTGTACAGTAGGTGTCTCAATAAATTTTTAAAGTATGCAAATCATCTCTCTAATATTATCTTGCTATACTAAAGTCGAACACTCGAACTTACACTAAGTTTTAGCAACAATGATAATCTTACATTCTTTTGAGAATACATATGCACCAAAACATGTAATCGTTTTATTCTGATGCAACGAACTACATGCAAAAACTTGTTTAATTATAACAAGCAATAAAAAGGAAGTGATGAAAGTCGAAGCTGAGCTGGATAGCTTATCTAAAAATCGAATAAACAAAGTGCATGACGTANCACTCGAACTTACACTAAGTTTTAGCAACAATGATAATCTTACATTCTTTTGAGAATACATATGCACCAAAACATGTAATCGTTTTATTCTGATGCAACGAACTACATGCAAAAACTTGTTTAATTATAACAAGCAATAAAAAGGAAGTGATGAAAGTCGAAGCTGAGCTGGATAGCTTATCTAAAAATCGAATAAACAAAGTGCATGACGTATGAATACGTGCCTACTTTTTAATAGCCATTTCGTAAAGTTAATAGTTTACTACTCGTACTATTTCTGTGGGGTTGGACCGTTGGACCAAATTTTCCCTTCAATTCCAAAATCGAACTAACTTAATTAGTCTGGTTTTTGAGTTGAAGTTGATCGATCCCAACTAAACCATGAAGTGAACGTATTATCCTATTATGTATAGTTAGGTTTGATCCACTTCAAAAACTAACGAACCTAAAACGAAACCGTGTACTTTAAATTTGGACAATAAAAGGATTTGTGTTATTTTCCTATATAAATTATTTCTGATTTCTCTCAAAGAAATAAAGCATAGGTCTATGATGAGTATTGCAAATGCATAAGTGGTACCAACTAGTAGTACCAAACATAGAGATCTCCCAAACATAAATGGACAGTGGATGATGTAAAGAGAAATAGACCTAAGAGGCTAAGACAACACCATCCATGAGTTTGTGAATGATTAAAAAGCAATACCAAATTCTATGTTCTAAAACAAATCATATAAATATGAGTTGGATTAAGAACGATGCAAAAGCATGCAAAGATTCCCCCAACCAACTGGATTGTGGTTTGTGGACCCTAATCTTATATATGTCCTTGTTTGCTACTACAATTTGGCCTTTCATTAGATAACTTTCTGACATCTAAATAGTTCACCACATATGTATTACTTTAATTGAGAAAACTCTTACAGTAACTAAACTTTCAATAGCTTGTTAAAAAAGAAGTCTTTACATGCATGTACATTGTACATATCATATTGAAACAATCTTCCAAAGACATGTTGAGTCTCATAAAAGAATCAAGTATGTTTATGTTAAGTCAATTATGTGGCATGATAAGTACATGCATGTATTTCAATTTTTGGCAAAGATAAGGGGTTACCTTTTATTTTTATTTTTTATTTATTTATTATTATTTTTTTTTTTATCGATTTTGAGTACCCAACTTACATAATACTGGTGATGTCCAACTTTGGCTGGGACGTTGGATGACAAGTTGCCGGTCATCCAACCTTCAATATCCATATGCCGTAAAAAATGTACTTCCAAATCAGCAATATAGCCTTATAGAGGAGGGTGTACTTGCCTATTCGCAAGGTACGGATGCCAGGATAAGAAATCATATGCTATTCACTTACAAGATCCGATAACTCAACCTATAATATCCACATAGCCTGTAAAATGGCAAATTTTCAGTTGCCATGTAACCTCTAAAGGATCCATATTCATTATTACTATGTTTGGTTAGGATAGGCCACAGACAACATGATTATAGCTCACTAACTCATAATGAGATCTTCGTCACTTAGCATATGATATCCACATAGCATAAAGATGGGAAATTTTTATGGGAAAATGACTGCTAGAAAGTTACAACGGCCGCTAACAAGGAGATGTAAAAGCAAATGACAATAGCTCCATTATTTTCATTCATGAAATTTAATCGTTTAACCTTCAAAGTCAATGTAGCATAAATACACGAAAAACTTGAGTATCCAAATGACCATAGAGTGGCCCTCGTCTTAAATTTGATGTCTATTAAAGAGAGAAAGGGACAAGGAAGGACGGCAATAACTTGATAAGTAGATAACTCAGTAAAACTTGTTCATTGAGGCCAATCATTCAACTTTGTATCCTGTTGATGCACATATGTTGTTCATTGAGGCCAATCATTCAACTTTGTATTCAAGACAATGTAAGAAGACATCAGCTTAAATCCCTTGTGCATTTCAATGTAACGTAAAGATGACGAAGGCAGGGACGGAGCCAGGACAAAATATGACCGGGAGCACAAAATCTTTTGAACCATAATACTGGAAACACATTTCGAAGGACCGGATGCATTTAAGATGCATTTAGGAAAAATAGGCGTTTTTTTCAAAAATTAACACTATAAAATCCATGGGGGCACCCGCGGGAACCCCCCTAGCTCCGTCCCTGGACGAAGGTGCCAAATGTACTTATTTTAGAAAGACAAACTAACAAAGTCGCTACACAATACACATGCTCACACTTATCTCATGTGAGACTTGAACCCACGACCATTTGGTTGGGGCATGCATACTCACGAATACTCCTAGTCTATAGGCTCTTTTGGTGCCAAATGACCTTTTTTCGTGCACTCGAGCCATCTAATTATTTAATCACTGCTCGTATTTCTTTGCATATGAAATTCAAATAACAAAACCTTAAAACTAAAAAGACAAAACAGCTTAAGAGATCATGCACTGCACAAATACTAATTATGTACATTTAAAGTCTCCTTAACAACTAGAAAACAAATCAACATCTCTTTTAACTCAACTTGTTCCATTGTTTATAACTTGATCAAAATAATCTCCAAAGGTGAAGAATGGTGGGATCACCCTGGTCCCATGCATCCTAATAATGCCAACCAGACCCTCCCGCAAGGACCCGGCCCAGGCAATGAGCACCTGTCCCAGTGATTGTACTTATCAGGAAGTAGGCTCTGAACAATGGCCATTTTCTCCAATAGGCCCCTCGTTGACCAGTCAATCTGAGCATTTGCGGTGGGGGATGATACCATTGAGAACTTTAGGACAAGGGTGGTACTCGAACCCGGGTCTAATGGTCTATTGACTCGTGCACGAGAGCTCCACCTATATCAAAACTTGATGAAGCATGGGTTTTCTTGAAAAAATATAAATGATCACCTAAGAGACAATCTTCAATTCTCATTACTATTTCTTCTTCTTACATTGACTATTTGTTTACTCCCACAACATGAAAAAAAAACAACATTTTTTTTCATTCTATTATTCTATACAACTGTGCAAAATTTTTAAAGGAACAACAGCAACAAAGAAGGTGAACTCAATATGGAAAGTCAAAGGCAGTCAAAGCATCTCACCACATTGTATTAGACATCAAAAATATCTTAGTGTATTTTAGTTAGTTAGTTAGCATTTTATATCAGTTAACTACTCTGTATAAATACTTTTCATTTACTTCATTGTAATGCAACAAATCATTTCATTCTCTATCAATTCAATCTTTTCTCTCTCAAGTCTTGGTTTATAATATGGTATCAGAGCATTAGCTCCGGTGGACAATCCACCGTAACAACCATCACAACAACCATAATAACAACCTTCAACTACTCTAACAAACTTTTTCCGACCACCAAAATTCATAATAAACCACCATTTCCGTTTCATTTCCACACTCTGATTCAATCAACATTCATCACACCATCATCAAATTCATCAATTTAATCTTCACAATGGCTAACCAACCACTACACACCATCGGAGAATCAAGCAATTCACCAGAAGACACGAATTCCGTCAATCATCCTCTCTTTCTCCATCAAAACGATCACCCAGGGTTAATCTTGATCTTAAAGAAGCTTATTGGCTCAGAGAACTACAGTTCTTGGAGACGGTCCATGACAATAGCTCTTAATGCAAAGAATAAACTCAAGATTGTTACCAAGACTTATCCAGAACCTTCCTATGATTCACCCATCAGACCTCTATGGGAAAGAAACAACGACATGATCATCTCCTGGATTCTAAACACTGTGACTGAACAGATAAGTAACAATTTAAGCTTTGTTAACACTGCATCTGCTTTATGGTTAGAATAACAAGAGCATTACTCTCAGCTTGATGGTCATAGAATTTATCAATTAAGCAATGATGTAGCCCAATTAAAGAAGTCAAATTGTTCAGTTGAGGTGTTTTACCAGAAATTAAAAGGATACTGGGATGAAATGGATGCTTTAGAAGCTCCATATATGTGTATCTGTGATTGTACTTGTGAGAATGGTAGATTGAATGGTGAAAGAGAAAGTAGGAAGAGATTGATACAGTTTTTAATGGGTTTAGATGAAAGTTTTGCCAATCTTAGGGGCCAAATACTCCTAATGCAGCCTTTACCTAGTGTAACTAAAGCCTATGGCATGCTTAGGCAGGAGGAAAAGCAAAGAGAAACACTTACCCCTAGGCAAATGAACCCCACAGTTATGTCCACTCACACTAATACCACTCATGCTTCACAGCCTTCCTATAGACAAAACAGAACACACTCTAGCAATGGTAATTCTAGGAGTGAAGGAAGCAACACTGTGAGAAGAAGCACTTTTAAACAAGGAGTTTATTGTGGTAATTGCCAAAAGGAGGGACATTATAAGAATGAGTGCTACCAGCTTGTAGGATACCCTGTAGGCCATCCACTTCATGGGAAAGTGAGACCAAAATCTGACACTAGAAACAGAACTGTGAACATGGCAATGGGATCAGATGTGGCTTCAACCAGTGGTATAAAGGAACAAACAGATGATGGTGCTGTTTATGCAAAGATGGACAAGCTTCAGAATCAATTGAACCAAGTGATGATGATGCTGCAGAACAACCAAGGAGTTACTGATCCAAAGATCTTAGCTGCAGGTAGATATCTCTTCATAGCTTCTTGCATTTCTCATATCAAAAATGCTTGGGTATGTGACAGTGGTGCCACTGATCACATATGCATCACCTTATCACTTATGTTTAACATTAAACAATGCACAACACCAATCATTGTCTCACTCCCCAATGGTCACCAAACAATGGTGAAAATCACTGGTTCTGTTAGGATTAAACCAAAACTCACTCTGCACAATGTTTTCTACATTCCATCTTTTGCCTATAACCTGCTTTCTGTAAGCAAAATCACACACAAATCAACCCTCACAGTTCTCTTTAACCACTCACAATGCATATTTCAGGGACTCAACCAGAGGATTGCCCATGGGACACTGTATGATGGACTCTACATCATTACTTCTGATCCTACACTAACACCAACTACATCTTCTACAACATCTTCATCTGTAAATACCATTTGTAAGGACATCCACCTGTGGCATTTAAGATTAGGCCACCCCTCTGTATCTACTCAAAAACAAATAAAGTCCTTACCTTCAATTCCTAATGATGTAACAAAATTTTCATGTAATATCTGTCCAATTTCAAAACAAGTTGCTTTACCTTTCACAACAAGTACCTCACATGCCCAAACCAAATTTGCATTAATACATGCAGACACATGGGGCCCTTACAGACAAACCACACTCAATGATTGTAAACATTTTCTAACACTTGTTGATGATTTCTCAAGAATAACTTGGACCTATTTGATACCAAACAAACAACATGTCACCTCAACAGTGAAAAATTTCTTTTACTATGTTGAAAACCAATTCAAAACAACAATACAAACATTCAGAAGTGACAATGGAACTGAGTTCCTTAATCACTCACTCACAGAATTCTTTCAAAGAAAAGGTGTTGTACATCAAACCTCATGCCCCAACACACCTCAACAAAATGGGAGAGCAGAAAGAAAACACAAACACCTTTTGCAAGTTGCTAGAGCCATTCAATTTCAAGCTAAATTTCCAAATCACCTATGGGGATACAGTATCATGGCAGCAACTTACCTCATCAATAGACTACCCTCATCCATTCTTAACAACAAAAGTCCATATGAAATGTTGTTTGGAACACCACCTGACTTATCCAATCTCAAAACTATAGGCTGTCTAGCCTATGCCTCCACTCACACACCCAACAAATTTGCACCCAGGGCAATTCCATCCATTTTACTTGGCTACCCTAAAAACCAAAAAGGATACCTCCTTCTTTCACAGGACACACACAAAGTATTTGTGAGCAGACATGTCACCTTCCATGAAACCATTTTTCCATTTCACAACACCAACAAAGAAGGCAACTCATCTCCATCTACACCCATATTTTTTCCACAACCAGTCCCTGCTCCCACTATTATAACACCAACCCCTGACACTTCTCCATCATCCTCACCACAGCCCTCTGCATCTTCCACCTCTCCTTCACACACATCACCATCTCCACCAGAACCTACACCCTCACCATCTCACACAGAACCCACACCCTCACCATCTCACATAGAACCCATTCTAGCAGAACCAGTGCACACACAAACCACACATACATCAGAACCCTCACAATACACATCTACCACTTCCACAACACAGCCTTTACCTTCACATCCACCCATACCTCAAAGAACATCAACCAGAACCAAAACTGTTCCAACCAAACTTAAAGATTATCACCATTACAAACCACCCTCATCAGCCAATTCACTTCACTCAAAATTTAATACATCAAAGTACATAAACTATTCCAACATCACCAAACCTTCACTTCTCCATCTCATTCACTCACTCACTCAAGAAAAGATCCCCACCACATTTGCTCAAGCATACAAACACCCAAAATGGAGAGAAGCTATGGACAAAGAGATATTGGCCCTGGAGGAAAATGATACTTGGGAAGTAACTACCTTACCAATTGACAAAACACCAATTGGCTACAAGTGGGTATTTAGAATCAAGTATAATGCTGATGGGACAGTGGACAAATACAAGGCAAGGTTAGTAGCTAAGGGTTATACTCAAAAAGAAGGAATAGATTACACTGACACCTTTGCCCCTGTTGCCAAAATGACCACTGTTAGAACCATTCTTGCAGTAGCCTCTTTTTCTAACCGGCACATCCATCAATTAGACATAAACAATGCATTTCTTCATGGTGACCTACCTGAAGAAGTGTATATGTCTATTCCAAGTGGCTACAGCAAAACCTACCCACCAAACACTGTTTGTAAACTCAAAAAGTCCCTATATGGTTTGAAACAGGCCAACAGGCAGTGGTTTATCAAGCTTACAACCTTTTTACTATCTCTTGGATTCAAACAGAGCCACTCTGACACATCTCTATTCACCTACTTCACCACTTCAGTCTCCATTATTCTTCTCATCTATGTGGATGACATCCTGCTAGCAGGAAATTCTCTTTCATTCATACAGGACATCAAAGCAAAGCTTCACAAAGAGTTCAGTATCAAAGATCTAGGTGAACTCAGTTACTATCTAGGCATAGAATTTGTCAGAAATGAGAAAGGTATAGCAATGACACAAAGGAAATATGCCTTAGATCTGATTGAGCATGCAGGCCTCATGGATTCAAAACATGCTAAAACACCAATCAACCCTCAAATCAAACTAACATATGATGAAGGAGAGCCACTTCCAGATCCCTCATTCTACAGAACATTAGTAGGAAAATTAATTTATCTAACCATTAGCAGACCTGACATTGCCTTTGCAGCCCAATTACTTAGTCAGTTCTCTCAAGCACCCCACACAGCTCATCTCAAAGCATTACTCAGGGTTATAAGATACATCAAACTCAGCCCTGGACAGGGTCTCTTCTTCCCAAGATCAAATTCTACCAACCTAACAGCCTACTGTGATAGTGACTGGGCAAATTGTCCAACATCCAGAAGATCAGTCTCAGGGTATGGTATCTTTATTGGCAACAGCCTGATCTCATGGCATTCCAAGAAACAAAATGTTGTTTCCAGGTCATCCACTGAAGCAGAATACAGAGCTTTAGCAGATTGCTCTTGTGACATAACCTGGCTTAAATCTCTGCTCAAAGACCTACACATTTCTTTCCAAGAACCAGTGAAGATCTTTTGTGACAACACTTCAGCAATAGCATTGGCATCCAATCCTGTACAACATGCAAGGACCAAACACATAGAGATTGAATGTCATTTTGTTAGAGAGAAGATTAAAGAAGGTCAAATTCTTCCTGTCTATTTCCCAACCACTGATCAAACAGCTGACTTGCTAACAAAAGCTCTTTCTACCTTCTCCTTTCATAAATGCCTTTCCAAGTTAGGCATGTGTGATCCCTACACACTGCCAACTTGTGGGGGGGGATAAAGGAACAACAGCAACAAAGAAGGTGAACTCAATATGGAAAGTCAAAGGCAGTCAAAGCATCTCACCACATTGTATTAGACATCAAAAATATCTTAGTGTATTTTAGTTAGTTAGTTAGCATTTTATATCAGTTAACTACTCTGTATAAATACTTTTCATTTACTTCATTGTAATGTAACAAATCATTTCATTCTCTATCAATTCAATCTTTTCTCTCTCAAGTCTTGGTTTATAATAATTTTGTTTTTTTTTTTATTTATTCCACCACCCATATCTTCACTCTTTTTCACTAAAGCATTGTTTATATACTACACTTTAGCTCCAACTCTCTCTCTCTCATATATCTCTCACTAAACTTTTCTTTATTTCTTTCTTTGAGTTTTAACTCCAATTCCAATTCTCTCTAGTCAGAGAATCCAATTCAAAAATACCATATGAAGGTTAGATTCTATTCTCAAGTTTCATTCCCTTGTTTTTCTGTTTATGCTTCCAAGATTCTATGTTTCTGTTGCTCTTTTTTAAAAAAGAAAACAGATTCAAAATGGGTTTTTTTATTTCATGAAAACCCAAATGAGATATTTGATTCCATATACAAAATGAATATGATTCATTCCTCTGTTTTGTTCCTTCCTCTGTTTTAAAAGTTCAGAAAATTATGTATTACTAATTGGTTTTTTGCTTATAAATACATTTTCTTAATGGGTTTTTTATTTAATTAAAAACCCATATGAATGTTTTATTACATTCTCAAAATGAACTGTTGCATACTTTCATTCCTTTATTTTTGTTCATTCCCCTGTTTTCAGTGTCTTCTTTATATTTTTTATGCTTACAATATATTTTCAACATATTCTAGATGGGTCTTTTGTTTTGTTGAAACCCCACATGCAAATTTGTTTCTTATTTCAAAATGAATCTGATTCAATCCTCTGTTTTGTTTCTTCCCCTGTTTTCAAGTTTAATATATCTTATTTTTAAAACAGAATCTTAAAAATGAATCTTTTTCCTTCCTTTATATCTAATAATGATTTTACTTTTATTTACTAAAAATAAATTTTATATGAGTTGTCCAGTTTGGGTTGTTTGATTTTGCTAAAAGGCTGTTACTTTTGTACTTATTATTCCATTGTTTTAATAAAGTTTTGAATCCCACCTTTCTTTTTGTTCTCTTTTTCAACATTTTATTGATTTGTGATGCACCTTCAATACAAAATGCAAATGTTAGATTATGTTTCTAACCTCATAGATCTTTAGGTGCCACAAATATTGATTGTTGATCCCATAGGATCTTGTGTATGTATTAATTTCCTTAAAAAATTATTTACCTCGATGCATAGTCTTTTGATGGCCATCAATCCCTAAAAAGGACTATGTTAATGTACTATATCACTTCAGTAATAATTTTACAATAATGAATCCAACATAGTGACAAGTGCATGGGTAATATCATAAAAAATAAAAATATATTTTTAGCTTAGTATTGATTTTGAAATAATAAAAACTTATGTATGAATACGTGGCAAAAGTTACATTGTACTGTTTGAGTAATTTATGGAATTAATACCACATGCCGTGAAAAATAAACATTAGGTTACTTGTTTAAATCCTACTCATGAAACCTTGAATCTGTTACTATCTTTTTGTCCTAATAACTTTATTTAATAGATTGTATTTATGTTCTTTTGAGTTTTGATTAAGACTTGTGTAAAATCTTATTGAAAATATTAAATTTCAGAAATTTATATTGACCTTGGAGTTGAGTGATGACAAAGACAAGAGGAAGGCTATGAAGACTGTTGCAGCTCTTTCAGGTAAATTTCTTTATGTGTAGTTTTGTTAGGGGGTTGCCAACACACCCCTTACCTCAAATCCCTTCACTCACTTCCACCCAATCCCCTTATGCCACATCATCCCCTCACTTTTTCCTTCCCTCACTCATTTTTTGTTGGCAACACACCCCTCACCCTTCACTCACTTTTTTTTTTCTTTTTTTTTTTTCCTTTTTTCTTTTTTTAAATTCTATTAAAATTATAAAAAAACTAAAAACACTATATATGCAGGTTCCATGTGATGCATAACATGCCTCCTACTTGGCTTACTTGTCTTCTTCTTCCTATCTTCTTCTCCTAAAAACACACACTAGAAACACACACAAAATCATCAATGGCAACCAAAGGTTTTACAAACAATAAATTCTGATGAGAAAACATGGCCAGTAAGTGTTTTACAAACAATAAATAGGCAAAAAAAAATAAAAAAAAAAATAGTTCCGTCAGCTCCCCAACGGTCCAAATTTTAAGCCTCCAACGTTCCATTTTTGCTCTCTCCCGTTCGGTAGCTCTTCCCGATCGGGGCTCACCGCTGCCCTCACCGCAACACCGGCGGCGGTGTTCACCGCACGGGGTGAGGCTCCCCGTGTCCTTCCCCGCATGCACTGCCAACCCCCTTATAAATTACTATTTTTAATAAACTTTGAAATTTGTGAAAATATGTCATGTTTATGCATCTTCTAATAGCAATTTAAATGTGCATTATTGTATTTCATGTAAGCATAGCATTTGGATAACAAAATGTACTATTTGACCTAGAGCAACAATGCCTAAGGTACTAATGTGATACCACAACATTTATGTATCTTGAACACATAATCACTAATTAGAGAATGTGCTTTGGCACATTTGAAGCTCGGGGTGGGATAGCTCGGGTCGTGGTGGGTCTTGGTGACCATTGAGGATATGTGGTGGTGGGTTCGTCGTCGAGTGGATCGTGGTCACGACTATGACCATGACCAAAACTTAAACATTTCCGTTTTATTTATATTTCTTTCTAACATAAAGAGTTGTGCGTAGTGATTGCTACAAGATAAAAATGATGTGAAAGTGGTGAAAAATGTATGCTGATGTGCCGCTAACGTGACAACAGTGGTGGGTTGGAGTCACCCCACCGCTACGATGGATTGCCCTTATTAGTGACATCAGCTTGGTTTGCAAGACTGATTTAGAAACAAACATTTTAAATGTTTAGTTAATAACAAATTCATTGTTAACCTCCAAAGTGCAAGGTGACACTTCCACTAAGTTCCTAACGGCTAACACAATTAGTTATATTAAAGTTATTAGTGTGATCTTAAGTTTCGATACAATGGTATCAAAAGGATTCAGTCAAATATTCCTATCATATTTTAGATAAAAATGAAAAGAAGAAAAAAGGGTAAAAAGCAAGCAAAGTTGTGAATGGTTACTATCTTACCTTATATATAGCTTTTTGTGTTGCACAAAGCAAAATGATTTGCTTTATATCATCAAGTTATACTTTCAAAACAAATATTTGTCCTTTTGTTGAATCGAGTTTCCTTTTCTTTTACTCCACTTAGGATTGTCCATCATCTAATTTTATTTCATTCAACTTATAGTTGTACATTATTCATTAATAAAAGTACTATTATATTTAAAATGTAATGGGTAGGGAACATAACACTATTGTACCACCAAAATGATGTGGCTCGATAAGATTTCCATTCTTTTTTAGCTTTTTGTGCTATTTGGGAATTATTGGGTGGGTAAGGTTTTCCTCTAATATATGTATAGTTTACAAGTATAGTAATATATGAGGTGCTCAAAACTTGTATATTTGTTGAACAAAAAATCGAACATCATAGCTAACTATAAAAGAGATTATACTCTTAAAGTCTTGAATAGTTATGAGTTATGACATTAACTTTGTGTAAATGTTACCTTTGTCCATTTAGTATTTAGTAGTAGTACTCTACATGCCTTATTAATACCTAAATGTTTGGACTTGAAATGCGTTCTTGTTGTCTTATGTTACTAGTTTCAAAAGAACTTATTAGGTGAAATAGGAAGAAGGTTAGAGATGATGAGTGTTGTTGCTTAGTGGGATAAGTTGTGGTTCATAATGAGTTACTTTTATGCTTACGTATAACTAAAGGACGATTAAAGTCGTTCTCCATATGTAATCAACACGACATTGATGGTTTATAAAGAATTTGCATATTTGGACAGGAAAAAAATATGAAATAAGATGAGAATGACAAGATTAGCTAGGTGTTTTTGTTTGTTCCCAATTGATAGCAAGTTGTGATTGAAATGATTGCATTAAAGAGGAGATATTAAGTCCAATTTGTTTTGGCCATTCATATGTTTTGAAAGGGATCAAATATGCGAAACAAGTTGCATCAACAACGAAAAATCGCTTATCATGTTTTTCGATGTTTGTAGCGTGTCATACGAGTAATGGACAAATCTTAAACCTTGTTCCATACTTATGCATGTTTGTAGGATAATGTGCTGACTTAACATTGTAATGTTTTTGTAGGGATTGATTCGATCACCATAAACATGAAAGAGAAGAATCTGACAATAGTTGGAACCGTTGATCCAGTAAGTGCTGTGAGCAAGCTCCGAAAACTTTGGCCAACATATTTAGTTTCCGTGGGACCGGCTAAGGAACCGGAGCCTGAAAAGAAAGAGGAACCCAAGAAAGAAGAAGAGAAGAAAGAAGAGCCGAAAAAAGAGGAAAACAAAGAAGAGCCCAAGAAAGACGAGCCTAAAAAAGAAGAAGGAGCGAAAGAAGAAGCTCCGAAAGAAGGAGCCCCAAAGGAAGAGGCCAAGAAGGACGAGCCGAAAGAAGGAGAGAAGAAAAGTGTTCCACAAGAGCCATTTGTTGGGATGGTTATGCCTTATAAACCCTATTATCCTCCAATGCAGACCTACTATAACTATCAACCACCACAACACCATAGCATAGAGGAGAACCCAAATGCATGTGTTATTTGCTAAAACAGTTTGTAGTTAAAGGATATATTTTTAAGGTTGCTTCTCCAAATCTTTTGGGAATATGCCTATATGCATGATCTTGATGCAAATTGGAGGCAAAGATAGCCCACAAAAGTGAGAAAGCCTTTGTGTATAAAAGTGATATATGCTTTTATTAGGCTTTTGATAAAGTTGTACAACACAAAAATAAGAAATTTTGCTTGTATTTTTTATAAACACATTAAGTAAATATAAAAAGTTTTTTAAGTTTAATTTACCGGGTGGAATGCCCTTTACCCAAAATAAGTTTTTTAAGTGGGTGTAAATGTGTCACTAAATCCGTAAACACCGAACTTAAAATATGGCACACACTTGTTTCCTTTTATTAGGCATGCATGTCTCAATATTTTGATTTATGCTTTTATATAATAATGTTTTACATTATTTAAGATTGAACAAGGTAACTTTTTATTTACATCAAATGCTTTTTAATCTAGGACTATATCTTTATGAATTTTTAATATAGTGTGCCCATGATAGGGTCATTCATATGACAAGAGTGCATGCATTATTGTTGTTTTATATGACCCCATGTGGTAAATTGGTAGCAACTTGCATACTTTAATACTGGAAAAGCATGTGGCAAAGCAACATAGTTTTTGTATTCGTCATATTTGGGTTTGCTATCTTTATCGACATTTGAATTCATCGTGGGTTTTACAAGTTTTCATAGCTTTATATTTTTATAGGCCCACCATATATTCAACAAATGCATTTACGAAAAAGTAAACAAGATCGAAAACACTATTTCTTTGAACCAGATACATTTACGATAAATCAAGGTTTCTTTAACAAAAATTAACAATGTGCCGCAAAACCCAACTACGGTCTGCATATGTGGGTGTGTTTGGTGCATAGTGTTTAGAAGCATTTAGGAGCGGGATGCTCTTTTTCAAACGCTCTATGAAGTATCATTTGAAGTGTTGAGCATTTTGGAGCTGTTTTGCACATTATGATTACACATAATGCTTAGTGCTACTACTAATTGTTTTATCCTACTTTTGCCAAAAACACCCAATACCTTACATGTATATAAAAAGAAACTTTAATCGTGGTAACAATAATACGAAATCTATGTAATTTCGACTTATGCAAAATGGCGTGTCCACAGGAACCTGAACATGTGTATCCGTTTCGAAGATTTAATGTGGCTCACTAACTGCTCTATAGAGAAGCATGTTGGTCGCGTATTCAAGCACGATCTTCATATCTAACTCTTGAGCCGTTGAAAGTAAAGCATTATACAAGCGATAATTGTTCATTACCCATGAGTTCAAGGAGGGAACCAGGGGGTTCCCGCTGAGTCCCGGTACCCCATAATTTTTTCGATGTAGTGTTAATTTTTGGGAATAAAAATAAATAAATATAAAAACTTCGATTTTTCTAAATGCATCTGGTTCATCGAAATGTGTTTCTAGTGTTATTTAATTAGTATACTTACAAAAAAAATTGTACATCCGATCGTATTTGATTCTGGTTTCGTCCTGATGAGTTAGCTATTATATTTCTTTTAGAAAAATTTTAAAACTCTCATCATGTTCTACAAAAGAAGTATACTTTGTATTATTAAACTTTATGATAATTTATGGAAGTCAGATTAATAATTGGGAATTAATTAGGATTGGATGGTACAAAACTAAAGAAGTCAGGATGAAAAGGTGAAAGGTCGGTTCTGAATATCAAATTTGTCGGTTGAAAAGATAAGCAGATCAAAAGAAATTTGATTGGTTGTATGATTTTAAGTTATTTTCCAATTTTTTATAAGTTAGATCTAAAATAAGAGCAATGGTACATCCACATAAAAACAGTCACTCGTTGAGGTGTTAGTGAGTGATTGGTTTTTGTAAATATTTTTATGTGGGTGTAACAAATTTCCTAAAATAATAAGACCGGCTTTTTAATTTTTTTATTTTATTTTAAAGTAATACTCGTAACATTTTATTCATTGCTCGATTTTTTGGACCATCTTATAATCCTTTTATTACAAGTAATTAAGAAGGAAAAAAGCAGAAAAGGTTTTTTTACCTCGTAAATAAATAGTCTATCTAGTGATTTGATTTGTGAAAATTGTTTGCCAATTACCATGAAACACGGATGTGTGTTTTCACTTTTCATCAACTTGTCTTATACAACTTATGATTGTGTATTTGTGTGTGTAGTCATGCATCATGGTTTTTTAATATGCATGCAAGTTATCTACTATTTTGGAGTAAACGTGAACGAAATTTTGTTATCAAAAACGATATTTGATATTTATACGATAAGTTGATGCGGCTTTTATTGTTTGTACATGTTGCGTGAGAGCCAAAAATAAATGTTTGCAAATCAACTTCGTACATGTAAGACGAATCAAGGATATTAGATATAACTAGTCAATAGTCATATATGGACCGATGGTACGTGGTGATAACATGTGTGTTACACAAACAAAAACGAAAAGAAAAAGTTCATTTTTTGGCTGAAATTGGATCCAAACTTTTAGGTGTCATTGGGATAATGCAATAGGAAATTTGAGTACCAAAATAACTTATCGGCAGGTATCAAAAGATAAGATTAGAGACCAGATGTCGTAATGTAGACAGGTTTAAGTATACATGTTAATATTGGAAGCTGATATAACACTAACATTCATGAATCATATAGCTTGGTTTCAATAAGATATAGTTTTGAAATATACCAAATGATATGATATTATGGTATTTATAGTTTTGAAATATACCAAGGAATCTTTTATATAATAAAAGAATTACATCATTTCGAAGTGTTTTTTAAAAACCCTTCTCATTGAAAAAAAAATTAAACCAATAGGAGAGCTCGATTTTGCCACGTAGGCGAAATCGAGCAATATGATTGGTCAATAGAAAGTCAAAATTAAATTAATTTTGGTCAAACTTAATAAATTTGGTGGAGAAATTTGGTTAAGAAAAAAAATGTATAAAAATATAGGGTGTCAAATTTATGAAAACAAAAACTTAAAAAAAGAGGAAGTAATTAATAAAACTTTAGTGGTTGAATTTTAAATAAAATATATGGAGCTAAGTGTAAAATTACAAGTTTTCATGTTTTTTAATAACTTTAGAAAAAAACACAAATAACCCCTTACACTTTATACCTCTTACACTTTATACACCTTATATTTTATAATATTAACTTTGTTTAAAATTAAATGGGTATTATATTAGTTTTCAGACTTTCATCGATTAAATTTACAAAATTTGGTAAATATTGCGAATTAGTTTTTATGTTAGTTTTAGACTTTCATCCATTATAATATTTTTTTAAATAGTGACTCATGTTATTCTATTTAAAAGTTTAATTTAGGCGTACACGAGTTTGAATATTAAATATGGCTAAATTATTAGTAGCGGGAATATAAATATCAAATGGTAAGCATGAGTTACTATGATATGAAAATAAATATACGCGATTCTACTTATAACAACGACTCATGAAATTGTTATTTAAAATTTATATATGAATATCCATAAAAACATTTTAGAAACTTTTTGGAGCATATTTTAATTTCATTAACGTTTATTATGTGCTACTAAACTCGCATATTTTTTACAACATGATATCAATAGGTAAAGTTAAACAATAACATCAACATCAACCTCAACATGTCTATCAGTTAAAAACGTTACACAAAGCTAATTAATAATTTAAAAAAAAAANGACTCATGAAATTGTTATTTAAAATTTATATATGAATATCCATAAAAACATTTTAGAAACTTTTTGGAGCATATTTTAATTTCATTAACGTTTATTATGTGCTACTAAACTCGCATATTTTTTACAACATGATATCAATAGGTAAAGTTAAACAATAACATCAACATCAACCTCAACATGTCTATCAGTTAAAAACGTTACACAAAGCTAATTAATATATATATATATATATATATATATATATATATATATATATATATATATATATATATATATATATATATATATATATATATATATATGGGTTAGATAGTCATTGTTTAATTTAGAAGGAACCTCCTAAATAAAAAAAGAAAAAGAAAAACTACGTAGGTGATAACCTAACTTTATTCATTAACGTGATGTTTCATAAAAAAAAACGTAATAATTGGCCGTTGTAAAGGAATTAAAGTATGTACATGAGAATTATTAAGCAAGAATATGTAGTTTTTAATCAGGTTATTACGTTACTATACTGCGAAAAGCATAGTTCACTAACATCTCATGCAAGTCAAGTATAATTATGTGATTTGGCTTGAATAATAAAATATAATTTTTAATCCAAAAACATTCTCCTAAAATAATAGGTAGATTATAACATATATACATAT
This sequence comes from Artemisia annua, assembly GCA_014162995.1. NCBI lineage: Eukaryota > Viridiplantae > Streptophyta > Magnoliopsida > Asterales > Asteraceae > Artemisia > Artemisia annua. The sequence continues at coordinate 27,900 of LBNU01029099.1, forward strand.
TTGATTTAATATTTTTAGTCCACCAAGTATAACTAATTGAAACATGTTAAGTGATTCATTTCTTAATCGATAATAATACATAATCAAAACGAATTTTTAAAAACCCTGTGCGTGCACAGGTATTATAACTAGTATGATATTATGCTATTTATAGTTTTATACCAACATGTGTTATGCAGACCTAAAGTATTATTATGCTTATGAATTATACAAATGTTACTATTTTAAACAATTATTGTACTTGGCTTCTAGTTCCGGATAACCATTGTTGTTTAGAACTTGCCAACAGAACACCATGTGTTTCAAGAAGAGTTTCTGTCTTTCTGACATAACATGTATTCACAATTTACACTACAAATATCTCATACAATTGCTCGAGACAAAACCTGAAACCACGACCACTTGGTTGGAGAGCATCTCACAAATAGTGCTAGGCTAGAAGCCTTTTGGTGTTTTTGACATGATATTGAGATGTATACAGAAAGAAAAAAAAAATAGTTTAATTCAGTCTTTGTAACAAAAGTGTTTCAAGTAAATGATACTTTCTATTTTGTCGAGAGGAAGGACCCAAATACCCGAACAAGACATTTATGCACATTCTGAAACAATCAATAACCATAACTGTAAACTTGTAAAGAGTGATAACAGAATACAAAATGACATTCAAAATATCTTACCATACTATGATATGAAAACCCAAGAATCATAGCCATCAAAATTAGCAATCATATCAAGATCATGTCATTTAATCAGTTGTGGTTGATTGACATTCAAGATAAAATAAAATCTACATATAACACATAATTATACCCACTAATTTTTTGAATGGCATAATTATACCCACTATTGATCTGCTTTTCTGAAAAAGTGGTCGATCTGTAAGCCTCCCGTAGATTGCAAACTACTTGTTCTGGCACCAAACTTGCCATTGTTGGCAGAAACTGACGGTCTCTTGGAGTCCTGCTAGTTTACAAAAGAAAAACAAAGTCAAGACCCAATAGTAAATCAATAACCACAGCCATGTTTAATGCCGTACATATGTAAACAATAGTTTTTATGTTTATTCTCCACACACATTGTATATACTTAGTTGCGCAGATGAAATATGTGTGAAATGAAGTTTGTTTATTTTGTCGATAAATCAAAATTCCTAACGAGTCAGTAAAAGGCCAAACTATAAAAAATACTAAAGTGAACCACTCATTTGATGGCACTTTAAGAAA
>LBNU01029102.1:0-13417 GCA_014162995.1 Artemisia annua
CCAAGCTTCAAGATAGATCATCCTTACGATGTTTAAGATTTTTCTTACATCTTTCCAAGTGATGGGAGTTTATCAATAATGGATGCCACTTGTATGCGATTCATCCATATTCATTGTTTTGTGTAACATACTAAGAATGTGCTCAAGTTCATACATTTGGTCCATTAAGGACGTGAATCTACCATTTTGTAAGAATTAATTTAGAAATCAATAAAATTCTTCTTGTTGCGTCCTCCGTAAAGTATCGCTTCCTCGAGAGCATTCCAAAGTTCCCTAGCCGTGGGATAGTTTTGATAAACGTCGAAGAGTGGATCCGACATAGCATGAGGATATATGGCCACGCAAATGAAATCGTCATTTGCCAAACTTGAGACGGTCACGGATGCAGTCAAGGTCTCGTTTTTCAGATTCCTCGGGGTACGGGTTGGTCAGGACATATGCGACTTTCCAATGTTGCTAAAAGAAATTGCAGTTTCTTTGCCAACGCTTGAAACTCCACCATCGAAACGTCCAACTTCACGATGTCGGTTGACATCTGCATCAGGTTTTTGGACGCCATCTTGATATGGAAATGCTTTAAGATTGTTAGTTCTGGGTTAGAAAGATGGTTTTGTAAATGAAGTTTACATGCTACTACTTGTTACTTCAAGAGCGGAGTGATCTCTGTCCTTAAAGCAATTTCGCCCCACCGTTCTTTTAGAACAATCGTGTTATGGGTTATGACGAATTGCCTCCCAGATACAATGAAGCAACGTATGTAGCAATTATCAACACTACACGATGGTGGTGATAATCCGGATGAACTACCGAGATATCGAGGGTTTCAAGACACTAAAATATAGTTCTATAGCCTATTATGTATAGCAATCGGTATATTGAAAGAAAGGTTTGATGTGTTTGTTTTTGGTTTTGGATGATGAAAATCGCTGGAAAATGGCCCTATATATAGGCATGCCTCGTGACCATTCAAATAGTCATAATGGTTCACCAAAAGGTGCAATTAGCGACGGTTTAACGACGAATAGCGACAGAAAAACCGTCGCCTAACTGAAACTTTTCCTAACAGTCGCGATGCTTCAGTCACAAGACACCATTTCAAAGCGTATTAACCGCCACCATTACGAATAGGTGCATATTTACAATTGTAATGCGTTCATTAGCGACGCGTTTTTGTGACAGAAAAAACTGTCACTAATTGCCTATTCGTGGGTCATCAACAAAACACAACAAACACTTCATTTCCTTCCTAAGACTCAATCCCAAAATGATTTCAACATACTTATATTTTGAAATTTCCCAACACAAATAAATCAAACAATTAATGAACAAATATATATAGCTAAAAACGATAAAAGCATCATGAGTGCTTGTAAGTTTTTTGTTCGCAAAATTATAGGATTAAAGTATTAAACTGAAAGAAGTCTCAATAAACAGAATTAAACGATTAAAGTAACAACCAACTGGTAAACATAGGGAAGTACTGAGATTTAGGATTCGGCGATCGTGCCCAACCAAGATGGTGGCACATATTTAGTTTGCTCGTGAACTGTGTCTAACAAGGGTGCCAACATCTTGTAGACACCAGCAACTTCTTTCATAGCACCTCCGTCACCACCTTCTCCACTACCATTTGCTCCGGTCCAAATGCTGATCTTGGGCTCCAACCCCTTGACGGCCTCACCATTAATCTTGGCGAGCTCTTGATACATGCCTCCATTAATCATTAAGTAATCTCTTACAGCAGCATAATTTCCTCCGAGTGCACCCATAAGTTTGCTCATGTCGACACCTTGGGCTTGCGCAATAGCAACAAGACCCTCAGCCTCCTTTTGCTTTGCATATAGTTCACCGTCAGCTACTTTTTGACGAGCATAGAACGCGGCCTCAGCTATTGCCTTTTGAGCCTGAGCTTCTTTTTCTTTCTGGTAGAGAATTGCTTCTGCATCTTTTTGCTTCTTGCATCTGTACTTACTTAACTGAGATTGGCATATTATATGTGTACATAATAAATGAGCTGGTGTATACCTAATTACAGATAAATTATATGTGTACATAATAGATTATATCTGTACTTACTTAACTGATAAAATGCATCATCTAGGAATGTGGCATGAAAGAGTGCTGGTGTATACCTAATTACAGATTACACATAAAAGTGATAGGTCTGCAATTTTCAATCTCATGATCTGTTACTTATTAGTGTTAATACGTAGTAGTTTTTAATTGCTTATATTGATCTAGCTTTGGTAGTATTAGAGTTTATAGGCTCTTAGGCTTTACGATCTGGAAGAGTGAGAGCGGACTGTGGGGAGGTGGGGGGTTTGGATTAGCTTATTTTGTGGGCTTATAAGTTTGTTTGAAATAGGAAATGTGGATTGGCTGAATTTTTTACCGTCATGGGCAAGTTTATCATTGTAAACTGTTTGGTCAATTTGCTTTTTAAATTTTAGATAAGCTCATAAGTTAAATGATGAGGTAATACAAACACTCCTTTAGAACGCTTAAATGGCTAATAATGATGTTTTTATAGGTTTTACAAGGTAGAATCTGGAAGTGTGAGAGCGAACTGTAAGGGGGTGTTTGGATTAGCTTATTTCAAGGCTTTTAGGCTTATTTGAAATTGGAGAATTCGTTTAGCTCACGTTGTAGCGCTTATGAGCAAGGACGGACCTTCATAGGGNAGTGTAATTTTTTGATATTTTAAGGGTAGTTTCCTAGTTATGCCTGTATATAGAAAAGTGAAATGGCAGGCAGTGTATACATGTACCTCTCTAATCTCAACTTTTAATACTCAGTGGTCAAATATGCTTTTATATAAAGCCAATATATGCATTTGTTTTTAGCTAATGTAGTCAAGTTACCCACTATTAATATTTCAGGATTTGCTATTTATAGTTTACCTTTTGGATGTTTTGATAGTTTCCTTTGGCGTCTTTTGAAATGTAGTTTCGTTCTATGATGTTTCAGCCGAATTTGTTTATATCTCCATATCTTCTAATGAGCTAACACTTAGTTGATACTAGTGATGCTACGTTTTTACAAGTTCTTCAGAATGCAATTCATATTTGAATGTCATTTTATGCTTCATCGTTTATTTCATGTCTTCCTTGAATTCAAATAACTGTGTGTATATTTTTATATAAGGAGAAAGGCTAATAAAAACTTATACTAGTAATAATTTCAGCCCTCCCAAGAAAAATTTTCAGGTTCCGTCTATGCTTATGAGCTTAAGTTTATGGCTTATTCGAGTTTGTAAGCTCACTTCATAGGTGATACTCTTGTGAGCTAATATGCTTTTCGAATTTTACATAAGCTTATAAGCCTCACATGTAAGTTAAAACAAACACTCTTTTGGAACACTTAAACTACTAACGGTGATGTTTTTAAAGTGTAAATGGTATATGTAAAGATAAATGTTTAGTTGTGATTGAAGTTATGCATTTCAAAATTAACTGAATTAAGTTGTACTATTATTAGCAGTCGAAGAATTTATATTACTGAATTTTAGTTTCTTCCACTTATATTTGATCTAGTGACTATTCACTGAACCACTTATAACAATACTCTATATTGACTGAAGTCACTGAACCAGTGACTATACACAATTGCATAAACCAACTCCACACTTGTTCCAGATTAGTACCTACTAATGAACATAACAGTAAAGTTATTCTAGCTTGGTAACCATATATTGTTACTGCTTACGGCTTATCTGGTAACCATATATTGTTACTGCTTATGGCTTATCTGCTGATATCATTTCTAGAGATTAGAGAAACAGGTTCACTTGATCCAAAGATTTGACAGTTTATTAAGTTTACTACAATCTAATCAAGGCTATCACAGTCATATGTCACATAAAGTTATAAACTGAACACGTTTTAGAAACTTGCATTGTCAAATCTAGTAGTACTTGCTATGATAGAGTGAAGTACTGTTTTGTGGTTAAAACATCCACCTTCCATAATCTCAAAACTACTAAAAGTATCAAACATGCAAATTGTATGCATTTTGAATGCAATCAGTAAAGACGAGCTCAACATGGATCCCCACCAAATCTTAACTTTAATCCGAATCACTTACCTAGAACCTTTATATTTGATGGAAAAATGAATCCCTTAGCTTTGAAACAAGAGAAAACTTACCAAAGAGAAATAGCAGTGAGAAGTAATGCATTCATGAATTAATTATTATTATCCGGGCATACTAAAAAAACAGTAATCACACACCTTAAGAAGAAAACGGAAGACAATCATAAATTCATTGTTGTGAGTCGCAATATTCAGTTTTGAGCTCTACAATAAAGTAATTCTGATTTTGATTCTCTTAATATTGGGGTCACAATAATCAGCCAATAAATAATTAATGATTCTAATTCTCCATCTTGCAATATTAATTTCCAAAACACACTTGCACACATCCAAATATCACATAAGCACAACCTTTGGCTTTCCAACAATTATACTTTTTTAGACTAGTAAAACACGAATTGACAAAAAACGACTGATACACACAAACTTAGAATCCAAATAGTTACTCCCTAAACATAAATCAAGATCTTGAACGTTACAATTAACAGTGAAATGAATCCAATTGCTGACTTTGTGACTCAAACTGAATTTCGTATCTATTCTGTCAATCTTTAATTGGTGACATTGAGCTAGAGTTTTATCGGCCAATAAATAGAATTGGAGAGCTTTGATTTTTTATCTGTTGATCTTTAATTGGCGACATTGAGCTAGTGTTTTATTGACAAATAAATAGATTCCGAGAGCTTTGATTTTTTCCCGGATAATTTTTGAAGCTGGAAGTTAAGATTAGGAACTTGAGTCCAAAGACGTTGATATTGTTTGGAGAGTGTGCTTGTTTTAATGGGATCTCTTATATCACCTAAACGAGACAAGATTTCAATGAGTAAGCAATTTGGAAACGCACTCATTCGATCTTCTTTTTCTTCAAGTTTGATCCCGTTTGGGCCATTTTTAGGTTGAGTTTGTTCTACTTCAGCAGTTTTCATGGTTGATTTGATTTTTTTCTCATTTATCTCGTGACTATAATTGGTGTTAACTATAGATACATATTAGGACATCCCAATCAATAAAATACTTAGATATACTCAATGTTGTGCATAATGTTTTAATAGTACTAGCAGCGTACTCGTGTATTGCGGCGACGGGTGCCCTGAAATAAAAATTTCCGGTGAACTATATATTTTTTTTTTTTTTTTTTTTTTTTTTTTTTTTTTTTTAGCAATAAATTTACCGATGTCAATAATTTAATATCGTATATTTCAACTCCTTAATCAATGACAATGTTACCATTATACAATTATGATAATAAATATTTTAGTAAGAAATGTTTTCCGTTGTTCAAAATGACTGTTTGATTTATGTAAAGTTAATCTTTATGGATAGGGGTGTTTAAAAAATATGTGAAACCGACAAACCGAGCCGACCCGTTCATCCGAAACCACAAAAACGATAACCAAGAATCCGAAACCGGAAAAATCATCTTATCACAGTGCGATTTTGGTTTTTATTTTGAAATATCCACGGTTATCGGAACCAAACCATGTTTAATATACATGTAATTTTTAACAAAAATATCCATAAATGTGTACAAGCATTGACTGTATGTATTCAACTAATTCAAGTTTAATAAATTTTTTACATGTTTTGGTTGACTTAGATGCTTTGTTTGTTGTTGTTTTTAATTGATTTGTACCTTAACCTTTATTAGTTGTAATGCTTATTATTGTATTTATGAAACTTTAAGATTTAGACTGTGACATTCTTAGCAACAAACAGTAATACAAATTCAGCAACTTCTAATATTCACCAATATTTACCATATCATTCCACTTGTGACTACATTTCCTATAGATATTTACCATAGAATGCAGCAACACCTCAAAAACTATCACAAATAATTGATCCATACATCACTATTGGTTAATCTATTAAAGTGGCTACAGTTCCCATATGCTATGATCAAATTGAAAAATCAGACCCTGCATCTCCCATCACAAGGCTAATTATCAGATATAATCATAGAAACAAGCATCACCACTAGAACGGACTAAATCAATATGATTTTCTATCCTTCATCCTTTGACAGTGCAAGACTAGGACCAAGAAGTCTCATCTTTCACGACTCTCTATTCCTAGCCACTTGCACTATCATACCAGTCCATGTTACCCTTCACAACAGGAAACTTACCTTATGAAGAGGCTATTTACCCAAACATAGATGATTCCCAATTCAGCAACTATCACCTCTACCAAGGCCTACCGACACTAAAAAATACAATATATCAAATATATCTAGATTGCAAGCATTCAAATTACAAGGCTATCTGTAGAAATGGACCGAACTCTTAAACCTTCAAATAATACTGAAGGAATATGAACCTGGTTGATAACCTCATAAGAGCAGAAATTACTTAAACCTCATCTTCAAAGAGCATGTCTTCAAAGAAATCCAAAGACTCATTTTTCAGATGATTTATATTGAGCAATAGCAGTCACACAATTCATGCACAATCATTCAATCAAGGTATAACAGTGAACCCCAAACACAGCAGGAAACCTCATAATACCCCAAACAGATCATAACATGCGAACTACCAGTAGGAAACTCACCTTATGCAGTTACTAGGCAACTTATCAAAGCAAATCATCCCAATGACTGCTACCACCGTGATACACCAAGGAATAATTGCTAGAGAAGCCACTCTTCTGCTGCAAGATACAGTAGGGCCAAAGCAGAATATAATCACTACCACTGCCAATTCCAAACAACTAATCAGTGTATATTAGTAACATAGTTAAACAGAACATCCCATTCTTTGGCCATTTTGTGCAGTCTTTAAGACTTATACTCATTAATCTCAACTGAATACTTCTCGAACTAGTTTCAAGGAGTACATCTTCAGGTCTTTTATCTTTTTATCTTTAGTAAATAGTCTTCTATTTCTCTCTTGCCAAATGAAATATACACCACCTCCCAGCACAATCCTACTAATAACACTTTTAATGGAGTTGTTCTGAAATTGAGTTGCTATATAATTAATTAAGTCATTCCATTCCACAGGAATACCACAAGCATGGATTTTCCTTTTAAGAGCACTCCGGATCTTAGCAGTATAAGAGCACGGGAAAAAAAAATGACTATGAGAGTCCATACATGACTTACATAAAAAAATATCTCATTGTAGCATCTTTATTCCAAACAAACATCCTTACAAAAGATAGAAAAAGTTATTGCATACATATAATTTTCAAAATGGTCCTATCATAGTATCATGTCTTATATTCTTTATGGAATAATCCTATTTGATCAACTGTCTAGACATAGAAAGAAAAAAATATTAGACAGACAAAAAAAGAAAACAATTTTAATTTTAAAATTATAGTCTCAATTTTCATTTAAAGATGTCTCAAAATAATAGTTTCATTCTTGTGTCAACCAATCAAAAGAGAGTTTAGTGAGTGACGATGATATCAGATTGATTAAAGAGAGTAGTGATCTAATTTTTCTAAAAATGTGTGTTTTTTGTTAGAGGACGATTAGTTTAGGACGGAGGGAGTAATAATGTGCAAGGAATCTTATCATCTTTTCTTGTTTTATTAATTAGCAAATAAAAGTCTGCGTCTATGCTTTCCATAACATTGCAAACCTTTTCTCTAAAAAATTACAACCATGTTCACATTACTATCTTCATAGTCATTCTTCAAATCCTTTGTTATTTTGCAACGAAGATTTAAGTTAATAGGATCATTGAAGCATATATTTCAATGGCATCTTCCTCAACTAATTCATCCATTCAAAAAAGCTTTAAGTATGATGTATTTTTGAGTTTTAGAGGTGAAGACACTCATAAAAACTTTGTTGATCATCTATATTATGTTGGAAAATTATGGTCAATAATTGGTTTGAATAACAATTGATGGTCATCAAATATACTAATGGGGCTTTAGAGCAAGATTAATGTTTGGTCATATGTAACGACCAATTTAATTCTATGTTCATGAGCCATTAGTAGGATTGATTGTGATAGTTAATTGGACCATTTTCTTTCATCCTCCCCACCTATATATTGAGAGTTCTTCTCTCATTTCATTACACCAAGAAATACATTACTCCTCTCCTTTTGTTACCATTCATATTTCTTGTGTATCCGGTTCGTAATAGAGGGAAGGCACGTTTTTTGTTCACCTTGATAACCCGTTTGTGCTAACGGAGTTATCCGTTGTTGTTGTACCCTGGGAGATAGACGTTCACGATTCTCAAGCACCGTGGAGAGGACGAANTATATATTGAGAGTTCTTCTCTCATTTCATTACACCAAGAAATACATTACTCCTCTCCTTTTGTTACCATTCATATTTCTTGTGTATCCGGTTCGTAATAGAGGGAAGGCACGTTTTTTGTTCACCTTGATAACCCGTTTGTGCTAACGGAGTTATCCGTTGTTGTTGTACCCTGGGAGATAGACGTTCACGATTCTCAAGCACCGTGGAGAGGACGAATCTGTCTTAAGGAAACTGTGAGCATCACAGGCCTTAACATTTTCCTTGTTTGTGTTTTGAGTCTCCACGTTCATAAGATTTATGGTATGATATTCTACACGTCATATTTTCTTAATATGGTTTATTTGTCTCTAATAGCAATACACGTAATATATACAACAATCTGAAGACAGATTCGCCACCTATTCGACGTCTATTTCCCAGGGTACAACAAATGAAGCAGTTGTACTGCTGGACTTAACGTTATGCCTGAAATTATCATCGGACAAACTTATGATTAAGAAAACCCAAAAGCGAATATTTTTGCATATAGCTATTGATTATATTTGTGATTCAAAAACCGGTCATAGTTAATATGCAATTAACTACCATAAAAACTGATTTAATTTTCGAGTAATGGTCATAGTTATTATATTATTAACAACCATAAACCATGCCATTAATCGAAATATTAATCAGTAATTAACCGACCATTAATATGTTGTTACAACTTTAACACTTTCAAAGTTTACACCATTTCTTTTCAGACACCACAATATGAGATCGATATCCCATTCACACTACAATTGGTGAAAATGCAATTTTCGACCAAAGTTTTCCAACAATCCTCCACATGAATGGAGATCGATTCGAAAACATACATTTCCAATGAAAATCCCAACAGTTGAATAAGAGACAAAATGTCTACGTTTAATATGAGATGACGCACCAACATCGCCTATAATGGTAGTTGTATACATTGTGAGAACCATTAAAGAATTGGCAAAGCTTATATCACAATGTATAATGGTGAGTCAAGACATATTATGTCAATACGACAACTACTCTCAACATGAGTTATCTCTATTGAAAATGTGAAGTCATAGAATAAGATTGCGGATCCGCTTGTGAAGTGCTAAATGTGAGAGTTAGTTGCAAGTCGTTAAGAGAAATGAGACTAAAGCCCTTGAATAGTTTATATGAAGGAAAACCTAACCTAGCTGACTGGAGATCCCAAGATCTGGGTTCAATAGAACAACCTACTTGTATAAACTGAGGTCGCTGTGGCGGAGTAATAAACTCCATATTCAATTAAGAGAGTTAGTAAACTTCCTAGTCCATTCCTATAACAGTGGCAATAAGAGGATAAGCATATGGCTTTTAATGATTAATCGAGAATCACCTATGTGAGAGAGAAGTGGGTTCGCTTCTAAAGGAATTGTGGGGGCGCAATTCTTAACAGCTCTCCCAGAACCAGCCTAATGTTCATGACCATAACGAACATAACTATGAGAACCAAAAAGTGTCAAGGAGATATTTGTGTGAATATATATTGTCGTCTCCACAAATAGCAGACAGTTCAAAGACATCGAGTTCTACTGGCTGCTAGGAGTCTAAATATATTTCATAAGGGAAGGTTCAAAGGGTAACACCTACCTATCCTTTGCAAATATCAACTGCAAAACTCTATTACAATTTCGTGTCCTTGAAATTTGTTTCCCGTTATCAATTTCATTCATGTGGGGGATTGTTGGAAAATTATGGTCAATAATTGATTTGAATGACAATTGATGGTCATCAAATATACTAATGGGGCTTTAGAGCAAGATTAATGTTTGGTCATATGTAACGACCAATTTAATTCTATGTTCATGAGCCATTAGTAGGATTGATTGTGATAGTTAATTGGACCATTTTCTTTCATCCTCCTCACCTATATATTGAGAGCTCTTCTCTCATTTCATTACACCAAGAAATACATTACTCCTCTCCTTTTTGTTATCATTCATATTTCTTGTGTATCTGGTTCGTAATAGAGGGAAGGCACATTTTTGGTTCCCCTTGATAACCCGTTTGTGCTAATGGAGTTATCCTTGTTTGTGTTTTGAGTCTCCATGATCATAAGATTTACGGTATGATATTCTACACTTCATCTTTTCTTAATATGGTTTATTTAGCAATACACATAATATATACAACATATTATGCTCTCCAGCAGAAAAGCATCCACACTTACATGGATGATGAGAGAATTGAGAATGGGAGAAGGGTCAGTGATGAGCTTATCAAATCCATTGACGACTCGAGATTCTACATCATTGTTTCTCCAAGAACTATGCAGCCTCATCTTGGTGCTTAGACGAGCTCCTGAAGATTAATTATTGAGGACCAAAAGACAACGGAGAAAATTGCTTACACAGTCTTTTATGATGTTGAACCAGCCGAAGTACGCAAACAAAGTGGGGCAGTTGGAGAAGCCTTGGCCAAGCACGATGGCACAGAAGCCGTTCGGAAATGGAGAGAGGCTCTGAAAGAAGCAGCCAATCTCGCTGGGTGGGAGGTGTAAGAACAGTACCAATGGGTAATTTCTTTATCAAATTTAGAGAAGGTTCATCAGTAGCAACTAATGTTGTACAACATAAACTTAAATCCTAGTCTTGTTGGATGATCAAACATTAGATATGTAATTGCTTTTCATATACATGTGTAGGCGCGCTATATAGATCTCAAATTACTTATTCACATGGGAAGTTGATTAACTAATGAAATAATATTTAATATATAGGCATGAAGTTAATAAGTTCATCTAAAAAATTGTTGAAAAAATTTCACTAGATTTACGTTCGATCAATTTCAGCATTGATGAAAAATTAGTAGGCATGGAGACCCGTGTAAAGGGTGTTGTTTCATCTTTAGAAACCAGATGATGTTCGAATGATAGGGATCAAGGGATTAGAGGCGGTGGGAAGGCAACCTTAGCCAGATCTGTTTTTGATCAAATATCCATTCAATTCGAAGGTAAAAGCTTTGTCTAGAATGTTAGGGAAATCTCAAAAGGCTCTTTATACGGTTTGAAGTCACTGCAAAAACAAGTACTTTCGGATGTCTTAAATGATCCGGACATCATTGTAAGCAATGTCTATGATGGGAAAAACATGATGAATGTTGTTCTAGATGATGTGGATCATATTGATCAGCTTGAGGCATTAGTGTGTCAACCTAATTGGTACAAGTCAGGAAGTAGAATTATTATTACAACTAGAGATGAGCAAGTGCTCATAACTCATGGAGTGAACTTGATCCAGGATGTCAGTCTCTTGTCACTTAACGAAGCAATTTACCTTTTTAGTAGGTATGCATTTGGGAGAGAGATTCCAATTCAAGGGTACGAAGAGCTATCACGAAAAGTAGTACATTATGCTTCTGGTCTTCCCTTAACAATAAGAGTTTTGGGTTCGTTCTTATGTGGTAAAAATGAGCTGGAATGGAAAGATTCTTTAAAAAGACTAGAAAAAATTCTGTTGAAGGAAACTTTGGAAAAGCTGTTAGCCTTAATCGTTGGATCTATGGTCTTAACGAGGTCAAAATATACCAAGACACAAAATAAAGGATTTAATCTTTACTTGAAATAAACATTTTATAAATCTGTCATCATCATATTCGGATACATGTTCTAAACTATATATACATGACGAAAGGGTACAAGTGAATGGTTGTGTTGGTTCGAATGAATCAACAGACATGTCCCTTCGAAATAACTGTTTCTATAACTAACAGTTGGTGCTGCGAATTGGGATTAACCCAATATTCACCCCCTTAATCACAATCGCTGTGTCCTAGATCTTTAACTCCAATAAGTTGCCTCATTGTTAGAAACTTGATCTTCGGTAGTGCTTTCGTAAGTATGTTAGCCTTTTGATATTCTCCACTTATGAATTCAACTTGTAAGTCTTCTCTTTCAACGCATTCTCTTATGAAGTGGTACTTCGTATCAATGTGTTTACTTCTTCCGTGGAATACGGGGTTCTTCATGTTAGCTTTGTATTTTTTATAATATGAAGTGTCGGTCATTAAAGCCCAATATCATGTAATAGGTTGCGTTAGAAAGTGTTTTCATAAGTTATATGTTCATTTATCATATACTAAGAAGTTCAAGGGCTAAATATGTATAAGCCTAGAATCTAATATTCCTAGCTCTATATATACATTGTATACCTTCATTTAGAAGGTTGGTTGATCATTGTGGAATAATACAAGTTCTTCATTTTACACATAGTGATCCTCCCACTCTCTCTCTCTACATCTCACTTTCTCTCTCTAGATTTAGGTGAACATGCTCGTGATTTAGGTTGTATACATGGTCCTACAAGTGGTATCAATCGCCAAGGGAAAGATTTAGGTTGTTTTAGATTTAGTTTTGATATTGGTTTTGGTTAGTTAGGTTATTTTTGGGTCGTTTAGGCTTATTTTCATTCGTTAGGTTCGCTTGGTACGTTTGGTTTTATAAAGGTTTGAAGGTTTTTGGTGTTTAGTAAGGTTTTAAACTCGTTAAGATTGTTAGATACTCGTTTGGCACTCATAAAATCTCATCAGAACATTAGTTATCTCGTTTTTGGGTTTTTTGCGAGTTGGGGAATTAGGGTTTTGCGAGTATCACTTTTGGATTCTGTTTTCTTGCGAGTTGTGAATCTCTGGTTTGCGAGTTTGGGAAAACTTTTGCGAGTATCGTCTAAAGTCTTTGCGAGTATCGTTGTTTTGTGTTGCGAGTATTGGAGTATGGCGAGTATGCCTCGAGTTCCTTATCCATTTGCGAGTAAGGATTGATTCTTGCGAGTATCAAAACGAAACTCTGTTCGTTTTTCTTTTAATTTGCGAGTATCAAGAGTTTTGTTGCGAGTAAGAAGGATTAATTTGGCGAGTATCAAAAGAGTTTAGCGAGTAAGAAGATCTGTTTTGCGAGTAAGAAAGGTTTGGATTTTGCGAGTAAGGGTTACTGATTTTTGCGAGTAAGAACAAGTGAAGTTTAGCGAGTAAGATCTTGAGTTTAGCGAGTAAGATAACTTGTTTCTTGCGAGTAAGAGCCTTCAAATCTAGCGAGTAACAACCATAATATCTTAGTGAGTTTG
>LBNU01029103.1:0-21927 GCA_014162995.1 Artemisia annua
CTTCCAAAAACCTGAGGAATGGTGCCCGCAAATGCATTCGTGGCTACAAAATAGCAGAAACATCGCTAACAGATTGACGGTATCTTAGTTATGTGATTGATACGGGTATGGTAAAATGAAGGTGTAATACCTAGAATGGGTATGGATGCTCTTCAGGTGTTCCAGTCAGTCGGGCTGCAGCTGACCAACGTGCAGGTCGAGCAGGTCGAACAGGGCCCGGTACTTGCTACCGTCTTTTTACGGAAACCGCGTACCAAAACGAGATGCTTCCGCAACCTGTACCGGAAATTTCAGCGGACCAATCTCGGTAACGTTGTCTTGCTCTTTAAATCATTAAAAGTTGAAAATTTGTTGGATTTGATTTCATGGACCCACCACCTCAAGATAAATTTAACTCGATGTATCAGTTATGGGTTTTGGGTGCATTAATCAATGCTCGGAGGTCTGACGCCTCTTTGGATGGAAAATGGTGGATTCCCATTGGACCCACCTTTAGCCAAAAATGCTGTTAATGGGTTGAACAGTTGGAATGCATGAACGAAGTAATTACAATTGTATCAATCTCAAATCAGTCCCATCTGTATTCTTTAGGACTGAAAGACCGGGCCTGAAGAAAGCGATGCTGCCCGAGAAAAATTCTTCGTGCCAGAATCTGATCATCTAACCTTACCAATGTCTACCAACAATGGAAAGTAAACCAATACCGTGGAGACTGGTGTAATGGATCCATTTCTTACAGTGAAAGGTTTGAAAAAGCACGAAGTAAGATCTCAGTTATTGGACATATTATAAAACACCCTCAAAATCCCACTGACCAATCAAGTGGGCCTGACACGGACATTGTAAGAAAGCTATATGTTTCAGCTTATTTTCACAATGCTGCAAGACTCAAAGGGATTGGGGTTAATATGTTAATTGTAGGAATGGGATGGCCATGTCATCCTTCACCGAGTTCGGCTTTATATGGGTTGGGTTATACACCCTGATTATGTGGTCCTATCACGAGCTGATATTGACTACTAAAGAATACATGCAGTGTGCCGACTTCAGTTGAGCCACAGTGGTTGGCCGGAAATGGGTTCATGTTCTTTTCTGTAAAGGATTCAGATACCGTCATGTTGGAGCATAAGAAGAAGGCAGAAAGAAAGAGAAATCGGCTATGGAAGAAGAAATGGAGAATTTGAGGAAACAACAAGCGGAAGATGAGATTAGAAATAAGGCGAAGGAAAAAGCAAAAAGGGCGAAACAACAACAAGCAGTAGCTATGCCTGGTTTGAAGCAAGGTTCAACTTATTTGAGACCAAAAAAGTTTGGTTTGTGAATTACAAAGATACCATTCTCGCGGGAGTTTGTATTATTTTGACTGTATGATTAGACAAAGCGAGATGCTAAATCAAGTACTTTTTTTACACTTGAACTAGTTATTATTGTTTAAGTATCAGAATCTCTACACGGATGTTGTAGACTTGTACAATACTTATTGGAAGGAAACCCACAAACATGTGAAATTAATATATTTGGTCAGTCATTATATAGATTGTAGGTGCGTATGGTTTTTTGTTCATATTTCTCTCATTTTGACTTTATAATACTATCTTATCAAAATCTTTATAATAATATCTTATCAAAATGGACAGCGCAAAGAAGATTTACAAAAATGGTCTAACAAAGGGCGCTTCCATCAGATGAAAGACACAATGCTCACTATGTTTATACTATATACTATTCTACAACAAAAAAGACAAACCCAAGCACACAGATACATTGGATGCTACCAGGTGTGCTTCGTTTAAAATAATAGTGTGAGCCAGAATAATAGCGTGCACCGGAGATACCGGTCACAACCACATATTTGTCACATTTTACCCGTTTAAAACACCGCAACCCCCTACACAACCGTCATTCGTACACCACCACAGTAAAAAGCAAAAATCTGCACAAACCACCACACGTATTCAGTTAATAATTCTCGACCAGATACAATATTAGAGAGTCAAAGTGAGAGAATTTAGAGATATTAGTTTGAGTGAAGCCACAACGGAAAGGGTTGGGTTGTCTCGCGAAGGGTGAGGAATAGTGTTGGTTAGGTGGACTCTTTCACCTAACGTAACAGAAGGAAAATTGCACTCTTTTATTATTTTTTAATCGTTTTTAAGTGTGTGCGGGTTATATTGTGGTCTTGTGAAATATTTTGTATAAAGTGAAATATTTTGATGTGTTTGGTTAGGTGGTTACCAATACGACGACTAGCAGGTAATGAGTTAAGTGATGTAATGAAAAAGTTGATGTGATGCTCGGGTGGAGGTGGTGAGAAGGTAACTATTACACCTGACCTAACTATTTATTCGAAAACAATTATTTTTAGAAAAAAAAATCGCTTCGTCCCAAAACTATAGTCCTCATTTTCATTTTGAGATGTCCAAAAATAATACTATCTCTGTCCCATATTAAGTGTCCACAATGGAATTTTTGGATGTCGCAAACTAAGTGTCAATATTGTATTCCAACCAATGAGATGAGACTTTAGTGTGTAAAAATGATAGTATTTGATTGGTGGAGATTGTAGTTAGTGGAACTTTATAAAACTTTGTGCATTTTGAAAGTGAACACTTAAAATAGGACGGAGGGAGTAGTCCTTTTCTCGTTCCAAATTCAATGGTCAAATTCCCGCTTCAGTAGGTGAAAACGATATTTGATTAGTTAAAAAGTGTATTGTTATCACTTTTTTTTTTTTTTTTTTTTTTTTTTTTANAAAAATGAGTAACTTACCAATCCTTCAATTCGAAGACAAAATCTTAGCAACAGTTCACGAAAATCCAGTTGTTGTCATAATCGGCGAAACTGGCTCAGGCAAAAGCACTCAGCTCTCCCAAATCCTTCTCCGAAACGGTTACACCAACTCCGGTATCATCGCCGTCACTCAGCCTCGCCGCGTCGCTGCCGTTTCGGTCTCTAGGTATAAATTATTAACCGATTACTTGCTCTGAATTTTTTCATATAGTTACACTTTATAAAATCTAAATGCTGCTATTATAGGCTAATTAGAGTTTAGAGATATAATAATGCTTATTGTTTGGCAACTAGGCGCGTTTACCTTTTACTGTCATTTTACACTTTATTGTTACTGATACAAATATGTTACCAAACGCTTTTATAAAATACTGCTAAACTACGTTACGAGATGCTTTTATAATACAAATAGCTACTCCTAACTAACTAACTAACTAACTAACTAACTAACTAACTAACTGGTAGCTAGTTTTTCCAAACATAGAGTGTTTAGTGTTTAGAATATAATGCTTATTATTTGGCAACTAGACGCGCCTACCTTCCGAAATTTGCTCAAACACACTCCTATTCGAAACACGCTAATAAAAGACGCGTTTACCTTTTACATCGTTTTACACTTTATAATTACACATACAGATGGAATGTGAAATGCTTTTATAGAATAAACAGCTACCGCTGACGCGGTAGCTGTTTGTTTAATATAAGTGTTTGGTAATATAGCTGTATTTGTAACTATAAAGTGTAAAATGACGTAAAAGCTAAACGCGTCTTGTATTAGCGTGCTTCAAATAGGAGTATGTTTTTGAGCAAATTTCGGAAGGTAGGCACGTCTAGTTGCCAAACAATAAGCATTATATTCTAAACACTAAACACCTTCTAAAAGCTATGTAACTGTTTCTAGGTATAAAATAACCGATTGCTTATTCTGAATTTTTTCATATTGTGATATAGTTAGTTAGGGCTAATGATGCGAATTAGATTTAAACGAATGTAATAACAAGCTTGAAGTGTATAATGAGCTGAGTTTGATGTGTCATCGAGCCTTATGTGACTGTCTTTGGCAAGAAGCGTTTAGTGTTTAGCATATAATGCGTGTTTGAGGCGTTATAGAGCGTTATATAGAATGTAGATGTATATATAGATATATGTATGTTACAGTTACACGAATGATGTTATTCTGTAAACCTTATGCTTTACCACATTGTTATTTGTTAATGTGATTCTATAAACCTTATGTATTACTATTCGGTTATTTTGAGGTTGTTCAAATTGTTGCCAGTTCACAATTTGGATGGCAGGTTTTATGCTTTAATAGTCAGGGCTAATGCTGAGTTTTTGGTCGAGTATAAAAACGAGCTTGAAATATATAATATAGAGAAATATATAATATAGAATGTGGTTGTATTTATAAGTATCTGTGTACAATTGAATCTGCAATTGATGTTATTGTATAAATTTGTTATTGTAAGGCTTTTTCTGAAAGTGTTTTTGACTTATGGTCAAATTTTGTTATAACTTGCAGATATACTTCAAACGAATTATGTTGTTGGGCATAGTTTTTATGTATATCAAGAAGAACATGGCATGCTTAGTTTCACCATAAAACGAACTTTCAACTAGTGGTTAGACTAGTCATTATTAGTATACCTAAAGAGGAGAGACATAAGTATGATTAAATGCAATACCCGATCAATTAATGTTCTGAAAGCGTAAGTTTGTGTTAGTTTTATCTTTAGTAAAAAGAAGGAAGCGAACAAGAAAAAGAGAGTGGAATGTGGTTGTTAGAATTTATGTTCTGAACTTGTGATCATGTATTTCACTTTGTTGAGTATGACAGTGGTTTTTGCTTGTTTTTTGACATTTGCAGGAGAGTTGCACAAGAGCTTGATGTCCGATTGGGCGATGAAGTTGGTTATGCCATTAGATTCGAAGACAGGACTTCAGAGAGAACTCGTATTAAGTAAGCTATCATATCTCAATAAGATTCAGTGGATAATGTTGCGTTATATCCGCATCTGTGTATGGCAAATTATACTAATATCTAATCGTGATCTATGTCCAGGTATCTTACTGATGGAGTACTACTGCGTGAAAGTCTTTCTGACCCTGAGTTGAAACAATATTCAGTAATCATATTGGATGAAGCTCATGAAAGGAGTTTAAACACGTAAGACCTTATACTTTATCCGCAACTTTACCTAAAATATAAAGATAATGCATTCATTTATGTAGCTTTCTGCACTCTTTTACTCTGCATTGTCACTCAGTATTAATTATCTTGATTGGAACTTTTAATATATAACGTTTTGTTATATGTAGTATGCTGACTTATAAGGATTGCCTTGCTCTTTCTAAGTCTATTATAATATCTGTTTTCAGGGATATATTGATGGGGTTGATGAAGCGGTTAATTAAACTACGCGCCTCCAACTTGAAAGTTTTGATCACTTCTGCTACTCTTGATGGCGAAAAAGTGTCGGACTTTTTCTCCGAATGCCCCATTTTGAATGTTCCTGGGAAATTATTTCCTGTAGAGATATTATATAGCGCAGAGCAACCCAAAAGTTATATCGAATCTTCATTGAGAAAAGCTATTGGTAAGTGCAGAATATCCAATTCTACAATTAATGCCACAATCACCGTGGTTATTTGGTTCATTATATACTTAAGTATACTTTATTTGTTACTTCTGGACTCTTATGGCTATAAACTTTTCTGTAGATATACACGTTAATGAGCCAGAAGGGGACATTTTGATATTTATGACCGGACAGGTAAATCTAAATTCATATACTATTGCAATATCCATTCTGCTGTAACAGTTGATATACACATTGTTGTGCTACACAATTTACATTTAGAACTGATGAGTTTTTTTTAGGATGACATAGAGAAGTTGGTATCGAGATTGGAGGAGAAAATTCAAAGCCTTGAGGCTGGCTCGTGTATGGATGCAGTTGTCCTCCCACTTCATGGTTCTTTGCCACCTGAAATGCAGGCAAGCTGTCATCTTCGTCTATTATGGAGTTCACTTACTAATTACCATATTAATGAATAAGTTATCGTCAGCTTTTTATATAAGTAGTCTAGATATTTTTTTAAGTTGAAATGTTTTCATAAGGTTGATTTACTAAAGTTACACTTGGGGCGACTTTTGATCTGTGTACCTGGTTACTAGTTCTACCTGGCCTGTTAGAGACAAACCCTCTCCCTAATCAACACATTTTTTAGTAAATGGTTTAATATTGTCACATCTTATTCGCCATTTGTGTTACCACTCAAATTTTAAAGCTAGTTATAATCTTTCCTGCCTTTCTCATTATAACTAATGGATGCCTCATTGTTAATATGATTTGCAGATTCGAGTGTTTAGTCCTCCACCTAAAGATTGTAGGCGTATCATTGTGGCTACAAACATTGCAGAAACATCTTTGACGGTTGACGGTGTTGTGTAAGTGACTTGACTTTGTAGGCTATTCTTTATGCATGCAGCAAGTTAATAAGGTTTTGGTTATTAAAATGTTGCTCTATAGTTGGTATTGTTCTTACGTAACAAGTATCTGGTATATTATTATGATACTTTTTGAATTTTCCTTGTAATTATTGGTTACATTTATTATTCGGTTAAAGATACGGCCCTATAAGACTACCCTACAGTCAACTTATCCAAACAAATTTACCAAAATTTGTGTTTACCATTTGCATGTATTAAGATTTTTTACTGTCTATGACTACGCGTTTCATAACTGGCAATTTGTTGATTGTTGCTTTTTCTCTTTTCTTGTTAATCTAATTAATGTTCTCCAATTCGAATGACAATCATAGGTATGTTATCGACTCCGGTTATGTGAAGCAGCGGCAGTATAATCCATCAACTGGAATGTATTCCCTTGATGTTGTTGAGATTAGCAGGTATGTGGTTTCTTAAATTTACTTATTTCACTGAAAAGTATTCCTTATGTGACAACCCTATTATTCTCTGAACTTTAAAAATAAAATAAAGATAGAACTGAGATTATAAAATTTTGTTTATATTTAGGGTGCAAGCCAACCAACGAGCAGGACGAGCCGGGAGAACACGGCCTGGGAAGTGCTACCGGCTATATCCATTGGCTGTTTACCAGGACAATTTACTGGAAGCTACTGTTCCTGAAATACAACGATCTTCTCTAGCTGGCAGTGTTCTGTATTTAAAATCATTGGACCTTCCTGATATTGATATCCTGAAATTTGATTTTCTTGATGCACCTTCTTGTAAGTCCTTTTCTCTGTGTTAATGCTTTATCAATTATGCCATCTTCTTCCAGCACCTAACAGGATGACACTTTTGTGGCTTTACTGCAGCTGAATCTTTACAAGATGCTCTCAAACAGTTGTTTCTGATTGATGCTATAGATGAAAATGGCACAATTACGAATATAGGGAAAACAATGGCAGGTATATCTATTTCTATTAACTGAGTGCGGTGTTGTATAACAAGGATTACAAGGCTGAGTAATCGGCGAGTACTCACTACAAGATCAAAACTCAAACAAGCTCAAGTCAACGTTGTCAAAACTTGGAGTTAACTCAAAACTCAGTTTGAAGTATTTGAAAATTTGTGTTAATGTTTCTAAACGTTTTTTCTATGGTCCTATGAACATGTCATATATATAATTTCTGAATTTATATTTATTAAGATTCCAATTCGTATACTCTCTGAGTACTCCCTGCCTCGGCCGATTACTCGCTACCAGTTAGCCTAGCGAGTTTTACAACCATGTTAACATGCTAAAGTTAAACAATATATCAAACGAATAAAAGTCACCATTGAAAGCTAAGATGAGCAAGTGGATCATTGAGGCCTATCACGCGATATTTTGCCATTGCTTTGTGGGTAACTGTCAAACTTGTAACCTTCGGGAGTCGTCCAAAAAGGCCGGGTTGTCCCAAAAACACTTCTTTAAAACATTTCTATTTTCGTAAATATATAGTACTTAATATCTGATTAGTTTCAAACTTTCAATCATAGATATTGATTTAGGAGGGTACACTTTGGACATGTTTGCTTTTAAACTACTGGAAGTTTGTTCGACTCTAGAGATAAAACATAATCCCAATTTACCTATTTATAAGGAACTAGGTCATTGTCACCTCTACTTTGACGGGTGGATGGTCTCGCCTTCCACGTAATGATCTCGTGTGCTGGAATTTGACAGTTTCTTTTTATCTTACAGAGCTTCCTTTGGAACCTTCACTTGCGAGGACTTTAATTGAGGCAAATAAATATGATTGTTTACCCCAAGCATTGACTGTAGCTGCTATGTTATCGGTGGAAGGGACATTGCTTCCTGGAAGAAGGTATACTTCCGAACATGTTTATTTGAATTCATTAGCATTGAAAAAAGATATTTCCGAACATGTTTGCTTGAATTCATTAGCATTGAAAAAAGATATTTCCTAAGCAAACTGTAAATCTTATCTGACCACGTCTTGATTTGCAGCAAACACACTGACAAGAAGAGGAAGCAACCTCCTTCAGAGCTTCCTGATGGTTCCGGCTGGGGTGACCATATCCAGTTACTTCAGATCTACGAGCTCTGGGATCAAACCGACTATAGTACTGACTGGGTCAAAGATAACAACCTACAGGTAATCTTTTTCTTAAAAATGCACAATATTTTGTTAAGATGTTATTACTTGTTACGTAACGTCCGCTAAATAATAAATGGCCTAACATAATGTGTGTTTTGCTCTGAAATTTGGTGTTTGGACTCACGATATGGTCTGTTGAAATTGTATTTTCAGGTACGAGGGATGCTTTTTGTAAAAAATGTGAGGAAACAACTGTGTCAAATAATGCAGAAGTTTGCAAAAGGTTAGTCATGAAAATATATTGTGTTATGTGCATTCATCTATATTCAATTCTTCGAAATATAAGATGTCAAAGAAGACTGTAACGCCAGACCGGACACATATTTTAATTGAAACAATTTTTTTTCTGGTGAAATATTTAGAGTACCCCAACAACAAAGTGGTCACTATTTATTGAAACAGGGAGCTTAGATGTAAGGAGAAAGGAAAGACGGAGAGATAGACAAAACGATTATAAGAATTTAAGAAAGTCTTTGTGTGTCGGCTACGCAAGCCAGCTTGCTGAGCGGATGATTCGTCATAATGGTTACCGAACCGTTGGCTTTAAATCTCAGCTTGTGCAGGTAAGAAACAATAAATAGCTTTTTATTTGATTATTCTTAATGAAAATATTTACATGTATTCTCCGGTTTTACAATACTCTTACCGGACAAATCTGACTAAAGTTTGTCCCAAAATGATGTTATACTTAAAAAAGTAATTTACCAAAACTACCTTAAATCGTCAATTTTTTTATTATTATTATTATTATTTTTGCGCAATTTCGCAATAATTTCATAAAAGTTGGCAAAGAAATGATTTTGTTCCTTTAAAATTGCTTAATAGTATGCAAAAATTTGAACTTTTTTGGCACTTTTACATTAACTATGTACTTTTCTTTATGGTTTTCCAAAATTCGTGTGTTTTTGAGAATTTTATTTTGCCAAAGATAGGGCTTTTTAAGTACAAAAGGGGCTCATTTTGTAATAGTTCCCACTTCCCACACCAAATGGTTCAGATTTGTAATTTTCTGTACTTTTATTAGATTATCCTTTTTCTTTATGATTACTTGCTTTTGTTATTGTTATTAATTTGTTTTTTTTATCAGGTGCATCCATCTTCTGTGCTGAGAACAGATGATGAAGGAGTTTATCCAAATTATGTCGTGTATCATGAACTTATCTCTACCTCGCACCCATATATGCGCAATGTTTGTGAAGTGGAGATGGAATGGGTGACCCCAATATTACAGAAGCTCGAGAAGCTAAACGTCAAAATACTCAGGTACATAAGATTTCCAAATATCTTCTTGTTTAAACTTTCTGCATCTGTGCCAAAGTACGTGCACACACTCACACATACGAGTATGTGAATGGTATCCCACAAGAATTTGTTATCATTTTGGGAAGTAGCCTGTTTCACATGTACACTGCTTGCTGTTGGAGAATTTTAGACTGAACCTTTGACCATCTTTTACATGCATGTGCGTTTAAAAACACATTCATATTAGAGGTGCCGGTTTGACCTATTTACTTATTATTTATGGATGGGTTGATTTGGGTTGTGAAACGAGTTGAGTAAATATTTGTATCAGAAAGGGGAATGCCTCAAATGTGTCAAACGGCCGAACTGGTGAAAATTGTTCAAAATCATTTTTTAATGCATACAACCTACTATATCGTTTTATTTGAAGATTTAGATTACTATCATGATAGATATTGTTTTTGTAAAACCCAGGTTATTTACAAAGATTTTCAAAAGTGTTTGCTGGTCAACGAACCCTTTTTTATATTTTTAACCATTACCTGCCCGACTCGTCCATATTACACCTCTCATTTATGTTTATCAAACTATCAATTTGTGATGATTCTGTTACCATCTTTAAAACAGTGGTGGATCCAACCAGCCGGAGGAGATAACAGAAAACTCAGACGTACCCAAGAAAGATGTAAAGACTGCCGCGCCTGCTGATGACGCCAAAAGTAGAATCCAAGCTGCTCGTGAGCGTTTCCTTGCCCGTAAAGGAAATAAGTAGCAATATGACTTGATATGGTGATGTTGTGATGAGTTTGCTCTTTCTTCTTATGGGACCGTGGTTCTGACTAGTCACCTTTAACCCCCAAAACTTAGATAAAAGATTTGACCATCATGTTTCCTAGCCATAGTGATCTCTTACGAGGATCCACTGATAATTTTGCTGAATTAGTGGTATATTAAGAAACATGCAACTGTTTTAGAGAACTAACGACACATACAAGTATACAACTAACAAAAGTGGTTGTAGGTTCAAGAATAGATTTCCATTTAACATTCTTGGAACATGTAAAATTAAATTCCTTTGAAAAGCTTATGTGAACTTATAGTGGTCGGCATCTATGCCTGGTAATTCGTGACTTGCACTTTTGAACCGTATGTTTCATCCTTCAAAATCATGTAGTTACAAAGTATGAGTTACTTTCAATACTTGTCACTGTAAAAATTAGATGATTATAATGTGACATTTTGAGGTTATAAAACCTTTTTTAACTGTCTTTTTGATCTAGTGCTTGTATTTTTGAAATTTGACATTTAAGTGTAAAATCTTTGTGAATAGGATACATGAAATCCTTACCAAGAAGTCTTTATTTAAAAAAGTAGCTTACTTCTAAAAGATTTTATTGTTAGAAACGTGTCACGTTTTGAGAAAAGTCGTATTATATATATTGTTTTTTGAAAAGTCGTATTATATGATATCTCATGTCTTCATTTACGTAAAACATGTTCAAAAAAAAAAAAAAAATTACGTAAAACCACCACTAAAAACGTAGCTTACTTCTAAAATATACCACAATAGGAACAAAACCCGGCTTATGCGGTCAAGACCCGGCATCTCCGATTAGACCCGGCCAAGTCCCGGCTATCTCCGGTTAGACCCGGCCAAGTCCCGGTATATGCGGTTATATCCGGTCAAGACCCGGCTAGACCCGGATGTTCCGGCCAAGATCCGGATAGATCCGGCCAAGACCCGGATAGATAAGGCCAAGACCCGGTTATATCCGGATAGATCGGCCAAGACCCGGCTAGATACGGCCAAGACCCGGTTATATGCGGCTAGATCCGGCCAAAACCCGGTTAGACCCGGATAAATACGGCCTAGACCCGGATATTCCGGCCAAGATCCGGATATATCCGGCCGAAACCCGGATAGTCCGTTAACCCACATTCTACCTAAATCATCTCAGCGGTTCCCCTAAAATCACGTAAACCATCTCTAATGAAATACAAAAATGTTTGAGAACTAGCAGGAAAACCTCTTCGTTAAAATAAAAAATAAAAATAAAAAATAGTCAAATGTTATGAGGACTAAGAGTGCCTAAAGTAAAAGAAATAAATCTCAAAGGACTAAAATTTACAATCCTTATAAATGACCAATATCAAATAAAGTTGAGTCATTCATTTCATGGATGTACTAATACTAAGAGGGTGTTAGTTTAAGTTTATATATGAGCTTACGAGTTTATTTGGCTTTCAGCTTATATTTTGTAAGTCGAATTTTTCGCTTTATAGTAAGATTTTTAAGTTCATGTAAGTTATTATGATATAAGTTTCATGTATCATAACAAACTTATATAAGCCCACAAATCTAAAATAAATAAGCTCTTAAGTCGCTTAAACAAACATCCCTAATGCTAAGGTTAGTCAACACTTGTCACTATTTCAATCGCCAATTTTATTTGTTCAAAATCATAATTTCGAGTACAATTCCAGTGACAAAAACAGTATCAAGTTTCTAATCAATATAATTGTAATTTATGTTTGTTTCTTATAAATAGAAGAAAGATGAAGTTGTCAAGTTTCAGAATTTTCGGTCCAGTCCAAAAAGCATAATGGACGGTTGTGTTTAAGATCGAACCGGACCAAGGACCAAAAGTTAGAAAAAGGGTGGACCAAAATATGTTTGGTTTAGTCCAGTTCGATTTGATTTTTCGATTTGGTTCGGTCCGTGGTCTAACCCTAGTCTATATACATATATAAAGAGAAAACATTATTTAAAACTTAAAAACTTAAAGTCTTAAACCACTAGCTTTTTACACTTTTACAGGGACGGACCCAAGATTTTCGAGAGAGTTTTGCACAATTTTTTTTTTCATAAATACCAACAAAAAAAAATCAACGTTATATAAATTATAAAAATGAAAAAGTAGTCAATAAAGTACAAAAAAAGAATTATCAGGGTTGCACATATAAAAAAATCACGGTTTTTCGAAAAAAAGTTACACTTCGTGACTTAAAATTGAGTGTAGCCCGTACCACACCCAACACCAATGTGAGTCCGTCCATGCCCGTATATACATAAAAACAAATAATCGCACGCACAAATCGATACTACCTTACACCATTGTTGCCATGCACCGATAATCGTCTAGTTTAAATGAATGGAAAAACATAAGTACTACGTAAGAAATAAAACATAAAGGACTAAAAGCTTACAATCCTTGAAACAAACGACTGACCTATAGCAAAACAGATAGCTGCTGAATCATTGTTGGATATACTAAAAAAGATTCAGTCAACCCTACTACTACACTCACTCTGAATCCAATCATAATCTCATTTCTAAGTTAATAAATCATATATCATTTTATTCGTTGAGAAGTTGAGAAAGAAGATGAAGTTATCACCTCGTGAAGTGGAGAAGTTGATGTTACATAATGCTGGTTACTTAGCTCAGAAGCGTCTCGCTCGCGGTCTGCGTCTTAATTACACCGAATCCGTTGCTCTTATCGCTACCCAGGTCTTTTTTTTACGTGAAATGATCCATTTTAGTTATATTTGATATACAGACATTTAAATATATCCGTATTTGGAGAATTTGAGTAACTAGACGATTACTCGCGTATAGTGGTGACGGTGTATAGCAGCGTTAGTTTCAGGGGCGGACCTAGGGGGTCCCGGGGTTCACGGGACCCGATGGATGTTTGTCGCATAGTGTAAATTTTTTGTAAAAGTTCCCGATTTTTCCAAAATGAACCCGGTTCTAAAATTTTGTGTCACATGAATTAGGGGTGAGCAAATGGACCGGATGGACCAGACCGACCGGCAAAACTGACTGGACTGGACAGGCCCGAAACCGGACCAACCAAATTCGACCAAATTCGGTCCGGTCTCAGTCTAGGTTTTTTCATAATTTCGGTCTCGGTCCGGCTGAGTCCGGTTCAGTCCAACTTAAAACCTGGACATTTAGCCTATTTGGACCGAGACCGGACCGTCTCGGTCTAGATTTTTTGCCGGATTCGGTCTCGGTCGGGTCCGGTTTTAGCCCGATGAGCACCCTTAACATGAATATTACTTTATTCACTAATATGTCAAACAAAAAAAAATTATTTCCTTTTTACTCGTAAAAATAAATTTGTGCCTAATGACTTTTGTGTCCTGGGTCTGCCCCTGGTTAATTTGTGTGTGCATTTTTTTTTTTTTTTTTTTTAATGTATGTATGAGTGTCGAGTAAATGAGATCGAAGAAAGTCAGTGGTTTAAATTGTAATTATTAAAAGTGTTTAATAAACTGCGTTGCTTTTTATAGGTAGATGTATTTTAGTCTAACAGCCTTATTCATTTTTTTAATTTTTAAGTTTTAAGCGAATGTGTTTTCTCTTTATATGTAGTATAGATATGGATTTTAGAAATGACTTATAGGTAAGGCCTTGTGTTTGGACGCGAGCTTATCAAAGCTTTTATAAGCTCAAGCGATGAAAACGAGTTTATTATAAAGTTAAATTACTTAAATACTCTTATGGGTGAATATATCATGTGGCAGTGTATGATGAGTTTGAATATTTGAATGACTGGTTTGAGAAATTATTTATAGGTAAGCGGTCTAACAATATGATGACAACACATGGATGATACAAATGTAGAGAGAGAAAATGTGAAAGCCATGTGTCAGTGAGTTAGACATACTTTTGTAACACCCCCAAAGCCGAAAAGCTTACCATGTGATAAGCTTACACAAACACCCGAAAAGTTCTAAATCTGTTTCAATTATGAAGTGTTGGTTAGAGGAAAAAGGTTGAGTTCCACGTTTAAGTTACAAGTAGGACTTTTCAAATGAACGGTATTCGATTTTGTAGTATCAATATTCTTTTACTTGTAAAGACGAAACTAGTTATGGTTCGTTACTGCATCTGTTTATAATATGTAGTGCCAAAATTAGGTTCAAGTTTCTGGAATGGGAAATGATCACCAACAAGAACTTTGAAATTGTATGAGTTGTTTATTTCATGTGTTTAAGATATTTTGATAATGACATTAACGCCTATTAGTCACTATAAACATGAATATGTTGGATGTGTGAGCTGTAAGAAAGCTTTTAATCGAGTTCAAATAACCTGACCATCATCTCTGCGTGTTGTTAGATTTTGGAATTTGTACATGATGGTGACAAAAGTGTGGCAGAATTAATGGATATTGGGAGACAGCTTTTAGGAAGGTACATTGTAATATAATCCGTATTATGAACTTTCTTTATCTGTAAGGTGTCATCGTAGCTGTTGATGACATTAGGTTTATCTGCACGGCTTGTTAATTTTTGAGGTCTGCAATTGTAATACATGGTCATAATTGATCCATACTAAAAAAAACTTGTTTTCACAAAGAACAATATGCTGAATATATTCGGTTTGAATAAAACATGTAATTTAGATGGTTAAAATGCTGGTTGCTAACAACAAACCATAAGATTCGGGGGTTCCTCCAAAACCGATTTTTGCTTACATACTTATTAAAATATAGGAGAAGCTATGGTATTTTTCATAATGGTTGTATCTTTGTGATTCAGTTGAACTTAGCCAATGAAAGTTCAAGCGAGTGTTCTCAGTTCTTGATGAATTACACAAGTCTATATCCAATAATGGATGAAATACGTTTACAAACTGATGTCTAATATACTTCCCATACTCCCGTTGGTAGCTAGATATAATCATATAAGTTTCCGTATTTAACAGTGAGCTGACTGTTAGGACATAAATCTTACTTATTTTTTTCTTAATCAACAGGAGACAAGTTCTTCCAACAGTCCCACACCTTTTAGATTCCGTGCAGGTAACTTAATTTGCATTTGATATCAATGTTTCTTGATAATTCGACCTTGAAAATATAGGATTTAACAGGACCATCTTATTGAATTATGTTCAGGTTGAGGGTACCTTTCCCGATGGTACAAAGTTAATTACTGTACATGATCCAGTATCAAGTGAAAATGGAAACTTGGATCTAGCTTTACATGGTTCTTTCCTTCCAAGTAAGCAATCTGTACTGTTATCTGCAGAGATTTATTTTACGTATCTTATATGATCTTTGTGTTTCTAATACCATGGAATGGACTAGCGTATTTTCATATTTAAAAGGACTATTTTACCCTCACCTAGTTAGTGTTATAACAGTTTTTAAATTTTCTTTGAGGGTACTAATTAGATGGAAACTTTGTTGCTTTTGCAGTTCCGTCACTTGAAAAGTTTCCAATCATGGAAAATGGTAAGATTCCTGGCGAACTAATCCTTCGAAATGGGCATATATTGCTTAATTCAGGAAGGGAAGCTGTAATCCTTAAAGTAACTAACGATGGAGATAGACCAATACAGGTATTTTCCTTTGTACATTTTCCGAGATTTTTCGCACAGTCTTCACTACTTCGAGATAGACTGTTCTTAAGGCTATAACTTGAGGTTATAATAGCTATCTCAGAAGTTGGTAGTCTGATGTTTTATATGTGTATAACTTGCTAAACTAATCCATTTCGAAACTTTCAGGTTGGCAGCCATTATCATTTTATTGAGGTCAATCCATCTTTGATTTTTGATCGTAGAAAAGCCTATGGCATGAGGTTAAATATACCGGCAGGAACAGCCACCAGATTTGAGGTAGAATATTGAATCGTATTTCCTTCATATTAAGATTTATGATATGTGTTACTCCATTTGCGGTGTCCTTCCTAGTTTCTTTTGTCATGTATTCTGAAACATAATTTTAGCCTGAATCGAAGCAAATTTAAATCGGATATTTCTAGCCAGGGGATGCAAAATCTGTCATTCTTGTAAGAATTGGCGGTAATCAAGTTATAAGAGGAGGTAATGCAATTGCAGACAACTTTGTCAACGATGCAAATGTCGAAACAGTGATGGAATCTGTACACGCAAGAGGATTTGGCAATTCAACAGATACTAATACCGAGTTAAGAAATGAAAAGATCATATTCCGATTTATTTACTGTCGCATAATGATATGTCTAATAGATGGTTGTCGTTTGATTTCAGTAATGGTACTATTGTAGAAGGATCTCCACTGGCTTGTAAAATAACTCGTGAGAAATATGCTAATATATATGGTCCTACTGTTGGAGACAAAATTCGTCTTGGTGATACCGATTTGTTTGCTGAAGTTGAAAAAGATTTCGCTGTTTATGGTGACGAGTGTGTCTTTGGTGGAGGAAAAGTTATAAGAGATGGAATGGGGCAAGCTTCAGGGTACTCTGCATCTGATTGTCTGGATACCGTTATTACGAATGCTTTGATAATTGATTATACTGGAATTTTCAAAGCAGATATAGGTATCAAAGGAGGTTGTATATCTGCCATCGGTAAAGCAGGAAATCCTGATGTCATGAACGGTGTCTTTAGTAACATGATCATAGGGGTTAGCACAGAGGTCATAGCTGGAGAAGGGAAGATAGTGACAGCTGGCGCCATAGATTGTCACGTGCACTTCATTTGCCCTCAGTTAGCATATGAAGCAATAGCTAGTGGTAAGATCTCCACCTGTTTCTTGATAGAAAATGTCAAGTCGCAAGATCTCAACATGATTTCCCAATAGGCTTATTTGGTTTCTTGCATGTGATGGTGTATAGGAATCACAACAATGATAGGAGGTGGGACAGGACCTGCTGAAGGGACACGTGCAACTACTTGTACCCCTGGATCTGTGCATATGAAACTTATGCTTCAAGCCACTGATGACATACCGATGAATTTTGGATTCACTGGAAAAGTATACCTTCTTTATCCGTAGTATTATATAATTAAGCATGTAGTTAACATGTATTAGGGACGTTTTCCTCATGATTTGAAAGGATCTTTACTATGTTTGTCTTTCAGGGAAATAGCGCTAAACCGGAAGGGCTACATGAAATAATCAGGGCCGGCGCAATGGGACTGAAGCTCCATGAGGATTGGGGAACCACTCCTGCGGCTATAGATAATTGTTTGACTGTTGCAGATCAATATGACATCCAGGTTGCTTTTTCTTTCAGTTTTTAAAATTTCAGGTTACTTTTAAATGTTGTTTATTTGCCAATTTTCAGTTTTGACAGGTTAATATCCACACTGACACCTTGAACGAATCTGGATTCGTAGAGCATACAATCGCTGCATTTAAAGATAGAACAATTCACACATACCATAGGTAAGAGCTTCCTCTTACCACTTATTAGACACTTAAATCAAATGATAAATGCATATGCGGATGTGTTTTTCCACACTTTTTTGACATCTACTACTTAATATACATACGTAGATTCTGGCACATGTGTAACTGAACCTGTCGTTTCTATACTTTTTTGTTCCAGTGAAGGTGCAGGGGGTGGTCATGCTCCTGATATCATCAAAGTGTGTGGTGTTAAGAACGTTCTACCGTCCTCAACAAATCCAACACGTCCTTACACTAAGAATACTATAGACGAGCATCTTGATATGCTAGTAAGTTAATATAGAAAAAAAGAACAATAATTATTGTGTTAGATATCATGCTCTCAAATTATTCACTATTTCACAGATGGTCTGCCATCACCTTGATAAGAACATACCAGAGGATGTAGCTTTTGCTGAGTCACGGATCCGAGCTGAAACGATTGCTGCTGAAGACATTTTGCATGATATGGGGGCGATAAGCATTATATCATCTGATTCACAGGCTATGGGCCGCATTGGAGAGGTTACTTATAGAACACATTTGCTTTTCTTTTATTAGAAGTTCATACAGTTAGAAGCATGATTTAGTTTACCGTATATAAATTCTTGATACTAACATCAGTTGAGTCGATGTATCAGGTAATCTGCAGAACTTGGCAAACAGCTCATAAGATGAAGCTACAAAGAGGCTCGATTGATGGTAACATCCCGGATAATGACAACCTCCGCATCAAACGCTACATTGCAAAGTACACAATTAATCCAGCTATAGCTAATGGGATCTCTGACCATGTTGGGTCAGTTGAGGTATGTAGTCTGAAACTCCTATTATCTTTCACGTGATAAGACAGTAGAAGGCCAGAAGAGCGAATAACAGTTTTTGGTCTAAGAAAATTTATATGTGAATTATTAATCACACTGAACAATGCAGGTAGGAAAGTTGGCGGATCTTGTCATTTGGAAGCCATCATTCTTTGGGGCAAAACCAGAAATGGTGATTAAAGGAGGTGATATTGCATATGCGAACATGGGGGATCCAAATGCAAGCATTCCTACTCCTCAGCCGGTAATAAGAAAAAATATGAGATTTGAATTAAAGTCTCTCTTATTGACTGACGTATTCATAAACCATTTGAAATCCCAATAATTAAATTCCATCGTGTCCTGTTCCTGTCAAGACTATTGAATTCAGCTTGCTACTTATAACAGGTTATAATGAGGCCCATGTTTGGAGCATTCGGCAAGGCTGGAAGCGCCAACTCCATTGCTTTTGTCAGCAAGGTATGGACATATCTCTTGATACACACATTCACACAAATACATGTGCATCTCACGCGACAGACCTGTTACTTTGAGATGGAAAAGCATGGGTGAATGTTATAAAATTTACTGGGTTCGATGTAGATTAACTATCTGCTACACCCATGATATGCATATGATGTTTGTTCAGAAACTTGATATAGTAAATAAATGACCAACAGGCTGCTGTGGACTGCAATGTAAAGACCTTTTACGGACTCAATAAAAAAGTGACAAGTGTGAAAAACGTCAGAAAGCTCACTAAACTCGACATGAAACTTAATGACGCCCTCCCAAACATTGAGGTTGATCCTGAGACATACGCGGTGACTGCAGATGGTGTGCATCTTACATGCGCTGCAGCTACATCTGTCCCCCTTTCTCGAAATTACTTCCTATTTTAGGCCATACGGTAACAACTCTCTTCTTTTCGTTACACAACATTTGCGGCCAACACACGCATTAGCAAATGTGTTTCACATGACATTCATTAGATTTACCATTTTCACGCAACATTTGCAGCCAACAAATATTAGCATACGAGCTTCCTATTTTGATAAGTGAAGCTCTTAAATAAGCTGTATCTTGCCATCAAACATTTTTTTGGGTGGTATAGGCTTATATTTTTACAATGTAATTGCTACTTAATAAGTTATGGATTGTAATCTTCAGTCTCCTTAATTTCTTTAAGAAAATACATGTATTCTAGGGGTGTTCACAAATCGGGTAATACCCACAAAACCCAAACCGAACCTAATTTGCCAAAACCGAAACGAAACGAATTAAATATTCAGTTTTCGGTTTGGATGTGGTTTTGGCAAAATGAAAAGCGATCTGATCCGAAAATCGAATTCACATAAATATATATTTTTTATATATTTATATAAACAAAAAACCATTAAAACTCTTTCCTAGTAATAAAATATAACATATTTTAAGCTTGAATTTTTTCTTTTTTTGCTAAAATCTATATAATTAAATAAAAAATATATATAAATTATGTAATCCAGGATATTCGGGTCAACATGAAAATCGAACCGCAGTCAAATTCGGTTTTTGGTTCGATTTAATACAATTTGAATTCGGTTAGATTTGTTTTTGGTTTTACGTATAAAAAGTTTAATTGAACTAACCGAACCGAATAAACTGAACAACACGATAACCAAACCAATGACCACCCCCACCCCCCCATATTCCTACATTGAGCCTTGTTAAAAGACGGTGCTATGTGCACGTCTAAAAGATTTTTATTAATTGACCCATGTCAAAGTTTATGACTCTATGCAATCTTTAATAGCTACTTTTTCAATATGACATAAAAAATTGCAATAATATAAAGTGTAAAGAATGCTTAAATGTTGACTAGCTTTATTCTATCAAATTATTGCATAATGATGACTGTTCAAGTGACATATGNAACTTAACATGTATTAGGGACGTTTTCCTCATGATTTGAAAGGATCTTTACTATGTTTGTCTTTCAGGGAAATAGCGCTAAACCAGAAGGGCTACATGAAATAATCAGGGCCGGCGCAATGGGACTGAAGCTCCATGAGGATTGGGGAACCACTCCTGCGGCTATAGATAATTGTTTGACTGTTGCAGATCAATATGACATCCAGGTTGCTTTTTCTTACAGCTTTTAAAATTTCAGGTTACTTTTAAATGTCGTTTATTTGCCAATTTTCAGTTTTGACAGGTTAATATCCACACTGACACCTTGAACGAATCTGGATTCGTAGAACATACAATCGCTGCATTTAAGGATAGAACAATTCATACGTACCACAGGTAAGAGCTTTCTCTTACCACTTATTAGGCACTTAAATCGATAAATGCATATGTGGATGTGTTTTTCCACATTTTTTTTTATATACATACGTAGATTCTGGCAAATGTGTAACTGAATCTGTCGTTTCTATCCTTTTGGAACATAAAAAATTGCAATAATATAAAGTGTAAAGAATGCTTAAATGTTGACTAGCTTTATTCTATCAAATTATTGCATAATGATGACTGTTCAAGTGACATATGAAAGAAAAGTCGTCAAGATTTCATGACTTTTTAGGTGATGTTAACTATATTTAAAATACTTTTTAATATGTTAACTATATTTAAAATTGAAAATGCTACATTCACTCACAAATACTCCGTATTACACAAAACATTCACACGTTGAGGTGTCAGCTATTGATTGGTGGGATGAGATAAAATCTCACCAATCAGTGGCTGACACCTCAACGTATGAATATTTGTGTGTGATTTGTGAGTGGATGATCCCTCATTTAAAATTCCCTCCACACCTCGTTTCAATTGAATTGGACATTATTGTTGTTGTGCTCATTACATACTTCTGGAGAAAAGATTATCCAAAGTTCATTTGTTAAGAATTAATGTGACACGTTCTCTAAATTAAAAAAATATACTATATATTTAAGGTATGCTTGTCACGCCCTGGATTTAAGCACGCGCGCAAGAACAATCCAAAGTAAGCCACCAATGATTGTTTTTTTTATTTCTAATTTAAATAGTTTATTGCAACTAGCTTAAAATTTTAAGAAATTATTTTTGGATCTTAGTTCAGTCATGAAACATGTACACGTGTATACAGGCATTTTAAATCTGTCATGTGGTTTAGTTTTTATGTGAGCAATTTCGACTGGTGCAATAATGTCTAAACATATTTTTGTTGAATATAACACCTAATATGGACATGAGCTAATATTACAAGAAATGGTTTATAAGTTCATTTATACCATTTAATACAAGCTTAAGTTTATGGTTAA
>LBNU01029104.1:3340-19117 GCA_014162995.1 Artemisia annua
GGCCCGTCATGAGTAACTTCCAATTCTTCACTTCATTTGTTCCTGACGTCGTCACGTTGAAGCTTGTGACGCCGTCACCTTCTGTGCACTTTAGGGTCTTTTGAGATTTTGTTGTTTTCCGCACTTTTTCACTCCGAAAACGCCCGAAAATGCTTCTTTTGTGATTTTCTCCTCAAAAGTACCTAAAATGAGAAAAGAAACGACTTTGGGTGAAATACGATCCAATAATATACGAATTAGGACTCAAACGGACCCCTAAAAACATAACATTTTTCGCCTCATCACCTACAGTTAATCGCTGACCCAAAGTTAATCGCTGACCCAAAGTAATCGCTGACCCAAAGTAATCGCTAAATACAGCCAATCGCTAAAAAGCTAATCGCTGGATTTAGTTAAACGCTAATAGGACTTAATCGCTGGTGAGAGATAATCACTAGGTGAGGTAATCGCTAAAACCAGTTAATCGCTAAAAAGCTATTCGCTGGAATTAGTTAATCGCTAGCCACTAAAAGACAGACAGTACTAATCGCTATTCAGATAAATCCAAACCAGTCGTTATCTAGCGATTTGTCTGGTTGTCCAAATATAGTAAACCAACTTAATCACTAACACTTAAACGCTATTCAGACGAACTTAATCGCTACCAAGAATACCAAGTCAGTCGACTTAATCGCTAGTAAGAAAACCACCCAAAATCTTCCACACCACCAAACCAATGAAAGATATGACTATTCCAACTCAAGAACTATGTAACTATAACACTACTAAGCACGAAAGTACAACCATAACACATCATTTTACACTACAAAGATCAAACCAAGGTGTTATTCAAGAAAAACTATTCTAACTAACCAAAAACCACAAAAACCAAACTAAATCCGAGAATCCAAGGCCCTAAGATGAAACCATGGCTCTTGATACCAATTGTAGGATACTCATAAACATAACATGGTTGGTTCTTGAGGTTAATGGATCGAATGGTACAAGAAAACTAGAGAGAGAAAGATAAGAAGTGGGAGCCTTTTTAGAGAGAAAGAACAAGAGAAATATGTATTACTAATGAAAGGTCCAACCCTTCCCTTGTGTGGGAAGGGCTATTTATATGTACATGATGGATGAATGCCTCTACTAGGCTGTAGAGCAGGCTGACAGAGGGTAAAAGACCCGACCCAACACCACGAATACTAACTAATACTAAACTACGTTCTAACTAATATATTAAATACTACGAGCTACATGATGCTTAATAATACTTGAGGTGACCGAATCTTCAATAAGAAAAACGTATTCCTAACAAATAATAATAGGATTTGAACGGTTCATTTAAGGAGTTTAAGGAAGGTTCACAAGTTGAGGAAAGGACCGTTGGACTCGTTTTTTCGTGCTCTTTCCAATGTTGTGCTCGGGGAATATTTTTGACTTCGTTTGAACCTCGTAAAACGCGTAAACGTTATCGAAACTCATCCGAAAATCACCGTTTTTGCTTTGTTTTCAAACCCTTGTACCTGCAAGACACAATCACGCATTCCAAACATATTTGCAATATAATTTAATATATTTCATAGTTATTAGTCCAATTTATTGCATTTTTGAGTATAAAAATGATGTATGTTTACGCATACATCAAAATCCCCCACACTAAAGTATTGTCGTGTCCTCACGCAATGTCATCAACTCACGCCTTTGAAATAAATAATTTCAAACCTCTTTTTACTAACTTTGAAAAGTAGCAAAACGTTCAAAAGAGATTAAGAAATCATTTATTCTAAAAACGCCCCGTTTGACCATTTTATTCATGCATAAACTATTTTTTGGTATTTCTCCCTTTTTATTATTATATGTGACAAGAGTCGACTTTCATTATCTTTTGATAACTTTTAGGGTCATAGAGTAGGAAACACGACTCACAAAGAAGTGACCATTCGGATAGAATTCATCGTACTTGATTTTTCACAAGTCCCCAAACTAAGCTTAAAAACGAGATCACAACTTACTTACAAGTTAGATGTCAACACTACCCATGAAAGTTACTTGTGAAATAACCTCTCGCTCCCATATCTTAGTGTATCTAGATTTTTTTACTTTTGTTGAGAAATGAATTGCTTCATATTTTCTCGTTTCTATATATTTTTAGTCCGATAAAGATACCAAGAATTAAGACGCTAAGTAGTTTTCGATCTTCTCTCAAGAATCGTTGCCTTAAAAATGAGGTCCACATCAAGGAATTAGGATACAATCGAACTCATATACATATACATCAAGGAATGAACTCATACATAATCATAGACATAAGTTGAGGAGTACTACACGTGCACCTCATGTGACTAATCTAGGATCATCCACATGCACCTCACGCACCATCAACTTGTCTTACAACATAAGCACTAATCAATCCATACTTTATTCATAACTTTTCATACTTTTTTTTTGGAATAACATGACATAATCATGGAACTTTACGGGTAGTTCCAAAACCACATACATAACATAGAAATCCAAATGCGGGATTTCAAATCAACTTATTACACTAATGACTTTACTTAAGACGTATCCTTGATGTGTACCCAATTTTTAAAGCAAAGATTCTATTAAGACGATAAAAAACTAAATTTCGCCCAAACGTAACATCTTTAATTATTTATACACATTATATGGGGTGAAACAATTTGGTGGGAGCAAAAAGTCACAAGTACCTACGATGAGCTCTAAAGAGAACCAACTACTCCACGCTTAGCATCTAACTTCTAAATAAACTCTATCAATTCTCATTCTCCGCATTTTGAAAATCTCAAATAATGAGACTCGCGGATGCTTAGCCGATAATCAAGCCACGCATATATAAAGTCAAATACGGGAACTTGCAAACTCTTAGAAAGAATTCGCGTTTTCTAGCTCCTAGTGTAAGTGACTAGCGAAAGATCTTTAAGCCATGCATGTAAAAAGTCAAGTACGGGAGCCGACAAAAGAGTAGCTCCTTGTGTACAAGACTAGCACAAGCTTTTATGATCATCATTGGTTAAGGGAACAAGCTAGGGCTCAACACGGCCGGATCAAGTCAAAATTCTATTCCTACTCTTACCAACGAAAAGTCAACAAATGTCAAAACACTTATTATACACTCATCCAGATACAACCCTATTTAATCATCAAACACCAAATGAATCCAGCTACCCTTTATGCAATAATCTGTCAAATTTACAAGTTGAACCTGCTTCTCAAAGTGCTATTGCAAGTTATTTAGAAGTACCGTTGTTGCATAACAAAGCAGACTCTGCAAACTTTGCCAGGGGCGCAAACAAAGATACATTGAATCAAGGTAAGACAATTGATTCTACGTAATTCAGACCTTATATTTATATACATAAAAGTCTAAAAGTAACTATTATGAACCATACACAACATTATTTATCTAAAAATAGTTGGTTTAATACAGGTTTACCAAAACCCTTAATACTAATGACAAATATAGTTATTCATATGTTGCCACAAGCAGCTCTGCTGCACCACAAGATCATTCGCCAATTTATGCTACCAGGCATGGTAAGTCATATTTTCAATAATGCCACAAATAAATGTTTTACATATTTGTAGTAAGTATAACAGGTTTGAAAATACCTTAAATGTAGGAATGGCCAGAAAAGATATGAATGAGAATGCTGCAAGTAAAAAATTGAAAATGGTTCAGGAAGCTGTAAGAGACGTGATGCGCGGGATTGCGACCACGCACTAGGGTTTTACCTCTCAAGGGATCTTGAGAAGCTTGCAATCCCCACCAGGCAGTGTACCTGACCGATGTAGTATAGTGAAGTGGCAAGTACCGGGGGATTGATCGTTCTCTCAAGGAATAGTGTTCGTTAGGCTTGAAAAGCTACTCTAATTAGGTCTAAGGGTTGAGGGATGATTCTTTTTGTATTTTTATATTTTTTTGGAAAGCAAGTAAAAATCTCGGGTTATAGAGGAGTGGGCGGAATTAGTTGCTAGTCAACTAACCCATTAACTACTTATGCAAATAAAATAAAATAACAAGAAAATTTAAGTGGTTGTGAAACTTATATGGGAGAAATATGTGTTTACTTAGATTTCCTTACTCCATAGCTATCTTTTATATGTTAGTTGGTTTGTTGTAATTACGTGAATGACGGGTTGTATTCCTTTAAACCATTCGTAGGGCCGTTTACGATCTTCCATAACTCTATAAGCTCCTACTTCACTCCTATGTCGAGCCGACTAAAAGCTCCTAACATGGGATCATTAGAATTCTCTCATGCATTAAATACAACCAAATAATCGTAGTACACATCCGATTCATGTTACTTAAGACGTTCAAGCAAGTTACCATATAGGAGGTTAGCCAGTTTTCTTAAGCTTAACATCGACTTCACCCACCCACAATAATCACAAGCAAACCAACAACATATAATCAATAGCTAGGTTTCATTAGATCTAAGCAAACACAATAAAGACCTAGCCTAGCATGTTAATTGAAAGACAAGCATAAGATATAATCACACAATACATAGACATATTAAATGATTTGGAAGAGACTTATCTTCAATTAAACATCCAAGGTTCAAGGGTGGAAAACCCTTGAAATTGCAGTAGAAAAACGAGCTAGGGTTTTGTTCCCAAAAGTTGCACACAATGAATGAAAATTAGAAAACTATATATAGATTTTACATCGTGACGGCGTCAGCTTATAGGGTCTGACGTCGTCATCTCGCCGCCAAAACACTATTCGGATTGCTCAGATCCATTTCTGACGCCATCCCTTTGTAATTTTCTCTGGGCCGTCTCCTTTTGTGACAAAACGTGACGACCTACATCTTCCAACATGTGACGCCATCACGTGTTAATTTCTCTGGGGCGTCTAGTGTAAAAATCATCCTTCATGTTGTCAAAGTGTGACACCGTCACACGATAGAACGTGACGCCGTCAGGTACTGTTTTCAGCATAATTTGAGACTTTGTCGTTTTCTTCACTTTTATGCTCCAAAAACGTCCAAAATGCTTCCTTTTCCAGATTTCCTCTTCAAAGTACCTAAAATGACAAAAGGAAGGATTTAAGGCAATATTTGATCAAATAATTACGGATTAGGCTTAAATGACCCCCTAAAAGCGTAACACTTTTCGCCTCATCAAGACGATTTACAAATGAAATGGAAATCAACAAAAACACAAGTGTGCAATCAAAATGATTGTAGCCTGCGTGCATAGACACTTATTAGATTAATAGTTACATCCATGTTTCTTATTGTATTATTCAATTATTACATATTATTTCATTAACCAACAATACAAAATCTTTACCTTCGCTGTTTTTTCTTGCTTTACCCATACACTTAATTTCTTGATGCATCCATTCTTCTAAGGGAAAATGATAAAAAAAAATTCATTGAACTTGACACTTTTTCCCATTGTATGTTGCCAACTACTTTTTTTTCATTGTAACAAAAAACTTGACATTTTTTGTTATTGTATGTACTAAACGTCGCATCGTTAGTCCTTTACACTAACGGTCGTTAGTAAATAAATTAAAATTCTGTTTTCTTATGTTTTTATACGTTTTCATCCGTTTTCTTACGTTTTTGTCCGATTTCACACATTTTCGTCTGTTTTTACATATTTTCGTCCATTTTCGTCCTTTTTTTTACGTTTCGTCTGTTTCTGCACGTTTTCGTCTGTTTTTATTCGTTTTCATCCGTTTTTACACGTTTTCGTCTGCTTTTACACGTAAAAAACAAACAATAATAATAATAATAATAATAATAATAATAATAATAATAATAATAATAATAATAATAATAATAATAATAATAACAACAACAACAATAATAATAATAATAATAATAATAATAATAATAATAATAATAATAATAATAATAATAATAATAATAATAAAAGTAATAAATAATAATAATAATAACAATAATAATAATAATAATAATAATAATAAAAGTAATAAATAATAATATTAATAATAATAATAATAATAATAATTTCATACGTTTTCATCCGTTTTTACACGTTTTCGTCTGCTTTTACACGTATAAAACAAACAATAACAATAATAAAATAAATAAATAAATAATAATAATAATAATAATAATAATAATAATAATAATAATAATAATAATAATAATAATAATAATAATAATAATAATAATTTCATACGTTTTTATCCGTGATTATACATTTTTATCCGTGTTCATACACTTTTATTCGTTTTTATCTATTATTATACGTTTTCCTTTGTTTTCTTATATTTTATCCGTTTTCATCCATTTTTATACATATAATATGTATGAAAACGGATAAAAATATATAAAAATGGATAAAAACGTACGAAAACTTGACATTTGATTTTAAATCAAGATTATGACACTTTTCTGGTCAGAATCATCAAAACTGTAAAACACGAAAGTTGTCTGGAATGATGTTTTACATCAAAAAAACGCGAGATTTTAACCTGAAATTGCAAAACAATGATTTGTTCAAAAACCGCTTAAGTTTTGGTAGTAAACAGTCATTGTTTTCCAATTTCAGGTTAACATCTCGCGTGTCTTGATGTAAAGCGTTATTCCGGACAACTTTCGTGCTTTACACATTTGATGATTCCGACCAAAAAAGGGTCAAAATCATGATTTAAAATCAAATATAAAGTTTTCATACGTTTTTATCCATTTTCATATATTTTTATCCGTTTTTGTACATATCTACTACAATATAAAACAGGGTTTTGAAAACATCATCCCTCTCCAAAATACCTTAAAACTTGACACCTGGATATTCATTTTGATCCTACGGCCAAAAAAAATTAGCCTTCTAAACATTGACTTTTGGGAAAAATGGGGCGGCATCCTTGATGCATTGCTCATTTGATACAATGCAATAAAAAAATCACCTACATATCTCTCTCTCTACAAACGCAAGAACACAAGAACACAAGATCCAATCCATTTATTTCTTTAATCAAATCACAAGGTACACAATCAATAAAGCAACCCCAATTTCTCCAAATTCTTTTCACAGATTAATAGATTCACAATCAACTTATTTGTTTCAAAATAATATCCAGCTAATCGCTAACATGTTTATAAACAAAAGTCAATTCTTTAATCACAATTTTTGGGGAAAATCATTAATCTTAATCCAATTAGGGAGTATCATATGAAGAACATTAATCTTGATCCAATTAGGGATTATCATATGAACCCTAATTTCGCCTATTTTGTTAAACTCAATGATTAAGGTTAGACTCAATGATTATAATACGAACCATATGTATTCTCCTATGTATTCGCCTAAGTTGTTAGACATGATTATTACAATTTTATTGCATTTTTCTTGAAGATGGAGCAGGAACAAATATCGTCCTCCACACAGGTGATTAAGTTTTTTGTTTTTCGCCTAAGTTGTCAGACATAATTATGTTTTTATTTGTTATTCATTGAATTAGTTTTTTGTTTAATATCGCAATAACCAACAACATAAAATTAAACTGTGTGATTTAGGTTTTTTTTGAAGATGTTGCATTCTTCAATTTTAATTATCCAGGTCCTTTTCTTTCTGTTTGTTATTTCCATTATTTTAGTGTAAAAATTATTCATGAAACTTTGAAATTTATAATTTCTTAATTTACAATTTCGGATAATATAGGAAAGTTTGAAATTTTTAATTAGGTATAATGCAGGAAAGTGTGAAATTTTCAAAATTGATTCATGAAAACGCCCTATAACAATTTCCCTTGATTTTAGAGATGCAATTTAAATTTCCAAATTGTTTCTTTTATTATCTTAATATTTTTGAATTTTTTATTTTATCTCATCATCAAACTCATCTATAAATTGATACATTTCATTTACAGATACCTCACACATCTCCTCCATCTCCCCCTCTATACAATAAGGTAGTTCTCTCTTCGAATTATAATTCACAATATGTCATTTTAAATTAATAACATGTATATTCCTGATTATTATAGTCAATGACTGAATTTCTATTTGTGTAGTTAAAGCTATGGAACCTAACTACACTCCGTTGTCCGACATCGACCCTATGCTAGATGATGTCAAGGTATTGGCTCGCTGCATAAGCAGGTGGAAGTCCCACCCTGCTAGAAGGCCCAATGAAATTTGGAGCTTAGACATGGTTCTCCAAGATCCACATGTAATTTTTTATAAACTGTGTAAACTTTGTAATATTGTTTCGTAAATAGTTATTTTACATGATCAAAATATTTTCCAGGGTAATCGCGTCCAAGCAACTGTTAGGACAGAGGAGAATATTAATAAGTTCCAGTTATTGATTGATGAAGGATCATG
The DNA here is from genome assembly GCA_014162995.1 of Artemisia annua. Taxonomy (NCBI): domain Eukaryota; kingdom Viridiplantae; phylum Streptophyta; class Magnoliopsida; order Asterales; family Asteraceae; genus Artemisia; species Artemisia annua. The sequence continues at coordinate 11,662 of LBNU01029104.1, forward strand.
CTATAGAATTGGAAATTTTGGGGTCGGTGAAAATGGAGGAAAGTTTCCATTGTTGAATCATCGATTCAAGATTGCTTTTTTCAAAAACACTTCTGTCACGAGGATACCCTCCTTTGATAACAACGTTCGTGGGTTTAAGTTTGAACCATTCCCTAACTTTGCCAGTAAACGTTTTACAGATACTGATGTTGTTGGTGAGTTGTTTATCATTAGACCTTTTTAGTTTATATTTTGTGATACATCCATATAAATTGTCAAAACATGTTCTAATAATTTTTATATTTATGGCCAGATGTGATTGGAACAATTGTATCAATTACTGATCCTGTTCCATTTAACTCTTCCGGTGTGGACCAGATAAGAAGGAATGTTGTACTTGAAGATCCTGAGTAAGAATCTTTAAATACATTATATTTATCATATAGTCATTTATAAAAAATTAAACTTATATGTTGTTATTTATTATTAGTGGCTTCAAACTTGAGTGCTGTTTCTTTGATGATTGGGCGGCTAAATTCAACAAGTATGCTGATAACTGTGAATCTCATGGTCATGTTGTGCTAATACTTCAGCTGGCTAAAGTTAAGTATTTTAACAATGGGACTTCTGTGCGTCCTGCTATATTTTCAACAAAAATATACATCAATGAAGATATTCCAGAGATTGTCGCATTAAGACAAAGGTAACACACCTTTTGTCATTTACCGGACAACTTATTGATGTTTAATTTCATTCATTTTTAGTTTACTAATATATCAACACCATTATAGGTATGCAGAGATTGATGGTTATGATCCCAAAAAACACACAATCACTGTCTGCACTCCAGTCAAAAAAGTCTTCACCCCATTTGAGTTTTTGGAAGGTGCTGTTAAGAAGATGTTGGGCAACATACGTGACTCTGACCGTGTAAGCATTCAGCAAATATATTATTTATATTATTTACTTTACTTATGGTTACAAACTTGGTTTAAAATTGCGTTTTGCGATCCGATGCGCTCAAGGTCCCATTGGCCTATGCGTGATGCGTGATGCGAATGAGAGCGCAATTTAGACGCGATGCGTTTAGCATTAAAAAAATTAAAAAAATATTTATACATAGCATATTTTTACCAAGTACCATGTAAATGCAATAAACTAATAAATAAATTACTAAGTTACAAGTTATATCAGTAACAAAGAATCATAATTAAATCAATAGCAAAAGTCAATATTATAAAGTTTATTCAAAGTTGAACAAGATATGAGTTCTAGCGTTGAATCAAAGAAATTAACTCACTTTGTGCTTAATGAAATAACATATTTGATTATTATAATCAAAGAAGAATGTATGAGTTTACAACTTGAATCACGCACTTGGAGGAAGAAAACTATTCGATTATGCATTAAAGTAAAGAATTTACTCACTTTGCAGAATCAGCCGCACCACTAGGAGCTTGAATTTTGGATGTAGGCAAAAACTATTGTCGTCAATGTGTGTTTTTATGGATGTCATTTATTAAGGTCCTCATTAAAATAGTTAGGCTTCGTATAAATGGTTTTATTTTTACAAATCAACCCAAATTCCAAATTGCGCTAATTGTGACTATTGCTAGCATTACACAAATGCGATAAATTGCGGTCAATTGCGAGCGCAATCTGGAATGGCCTCGCATTAGGTACCATGATGCGAAATTTCAAATGCAATGCAATGATGCATGCAATTTGCGCAATGATGCGCGCATTTTTAAACCAAGGTTACAAATATAGATTATACATTAAAATACTGCTACAATTCTTCCAGGCATGTCATGTTGTTGTGTATGGTAAAATTCACAAAATTCATCGTGAACATGGATGGGCATACCTTGCATGTAAACGATGTGGTAGTGCTGCTAAGGAAGTTCATGGTACTACGTCTTGGAATTGCAAACAACACAATCAGATCACTGCTGTCGGAATGAGGTATTTAATCTTCTTTTAATGTTGAGCAACTCATTATTCCATTTTGTCATAATTCTTTAGCAAACCAGTGTTCTAGGTAAAATTGTCCAATTCCTTCCAAGTGTAATTGTACTTAATACTTTTTCAGCCTATTGAAAGTAATAGGTATGTCATATTTTATTAGTTGTGAATTATATAGCGTTGATAATCTGGATAACGCAAGTAACTTAGAACTTATATAACTATGTGTAGTAGGTAGTTTTTAATACTATATGTAATGGCTTTTTAAAAATTTAGGTTCAAGGTCATTGTACGCGTCATTGATGATACTGGATCAGCATCACTACTTCTGTTTGATGACTTGGTTAAGAAGTTGTGTGGCGTAACCTGTCACAATTTGATCAAACAGTATGGGGAAGATCACGAGAGCTATTTTCCATCTGAACTTAATGTAATGGTTGGTAAGCAGTTGTTATTCCGATTCCATTATACAGACTACAATATGAATAACAACAACCACGTGTATCAAGTCAAAATGATGTCTGAAGAAGAAATCGTCATCAATGCCTTTAAAACTGATTTCATCACTGAGGTATTATTATACCAATTAGTTTTTATATTTCTTTAATTCTATAGTTTATTTGCATAACTTAGGAAATGTAAAATGTGTCGTACGTATAACTTATTTTAACAATCATAACTTATTTGTTTAGGAGCCTGTTAATGCTGCTGAGATGCAAACTCCGGTGTTGTCTGCTGTGAAGAAAAGCAAATTTTCAAGTGGTGAAAATATCCCTTTCAACATTGAGGCAACTCCTCCAACAGCTAAAGGAATACTAGATTCTGGTGATGATACAGGGAGCTCTGGAAGTGGTAAGCGAACCATAATTGATTTGGATGGATTCGACGACTCTAAACAAGAAGCTAAGAGGTTACAGACCGAGGGTGATGTTCAGTTGGTTGAAGTCAAGAAAGAGCCGAAGGAGTGATCGCATTGCTCCTGAATAAATCATCTTCGCTATTTCTTTCAAATGTTATCAGTCCTATCTTCTTATCGAACCAAGTTACTTTTTTAACACATCATTTTATTTTCTTCCATTTTCAATTTTTTAGACTACTATGCTATTTTTTGTATCTTTTTACAATTGTGATGGTTATCATATATAACAACTTACATGTATTTATAATGACAGATTCTTATTGCAATTTACAATCCCAATCTATTATCAAACCATTGTACTAATTATTGTCATCTTTAAAAACAATTTTTAAAACTAGCCACCCATCGGGCGGGCCTTGAAGCTAGTTATATGTATAAAAATGGATGAAAAAACAGATAAAATATAAGAAAACTGGAGGAAAACATGTAATAATAGGCGAAAACGAATAAAAGTGTATGAACACGGATAAAAAGGTATGAAATTATTATTACTACTACTACTACTACAAATACTACTACTACTACAACAACAACAACAACAACTACTACTACTACTACTACTACTACTACTACTACTACTACTGCTACTGCTACTGCTATCTACTGCTACTGCTACTGTTGTTGCTGCTGCTACTGCTGCTGCTGCTGCTGCTCCTGCTCCTGCTACTGCTACTACTACTACCACCACTACTCACCACCACCACCACCACCACCATACTACTACTACTACTACCACCACCACCACCACTACCACCACCATCATCACCACCACCACCACCACAAACCACCACCACTACCACCACCACATACCACCACCACCCCTACCACCACCACCACTACTANATTATTATCATTATCATTATTATCATTATCATTATCATTATTACTAAGACTATGACTATTACTATTACTATTACTATTGCTATTACTATTATTTATTATTTTATTATTATTATTATTATTATTATTATTATTATTATTATTATTATTATTATTATTATTATTATTATTATTATTATTATTATTATTATTATTATTATTATTATTATTATTATTATTATTATTATTATTATTATTATTATCATCGTTGTTATTATTATTATTGTTATTATTATTATTATTATTTTTTTATTATAAACCATCACTTTTATTAACAATAAATAGGATTCTACAAGAAATTAGTGAGGAGCCGAGAAACCAACTGGGCCCCCACACCTCTAGCAATAGCAAAACCAATCCTATTAAAAATATGAACAGCAGCCCGCGCTCCAATGTCTTGAGTCGTAGAGAAATGTCGAATACGCTTTAGGAGAGTTACTGCGTCTTTCTCAAGTTCACCAAAAGAGGAGAAAGAGAAGGGGAGGAACCCATATCCGATATCCACACATTTGGCCTCATACTTGACACGTTTACGTTGTGCAGCTAAAATAACCGCACGTCCTGGCATAAAATCAATCATACCAGATTGCATCAAGGGTGACGACCCCGTAAGATCAACACAAACATCAAGCCCACCATCCCAAGAGTAAAGTAATATATCAGCTGGGCGTAAAGATCTGTCCCTATCACCATAAAGCCTAATATCCAACTCCTTACGAGCTAAAATTCCAGACCGAGAGCATATATCAACAAGAACATCACGCACAATATTATGCCGATGTTTAATGCCAACAATACCCGCACAAGAAACCGCGTGATCCCCATAAATATCTCCAGTAAAAACACAAGAACAAGCTGAACACGGTACCTGAACAGTGAAAAGAGGAACACCCAGCCGATAACACAACACGCAACGGTATGTCCGGGCATTCATAGTTTGACCCAATCCAGATATAGGAGCCACCCTAAGCCAATCTGAAGTATGATCCTCCTTTAGTGAGCTCCATAACGTCATCTGTCGAGGAGAAAGATGGAATGTAGATTCAACAGTTTGGGTAACCCGATCGAAATATATATCTGCCAATTTCTTCATGAGTTTGGGGGCAGCGACCTCGCTTGGGTTACTCAAAAGGTCAATATCCATATCCATATTAAAAGTACATAAAGCATCATCAAAGGAGGGACCAACAGTTACAATACCAGAACTATGGAGAAGCTTAGTTTGCAAACTAGCAGATTGAAGTCTAGACGCAAGAAACGCATATTTCAAGACATCACCTGCAGAATAAACACCAAGCCCCCCAAAAGCAAAGGGTAAGGTAGCAAGTCTCTATTGCCAATCACCAAAACCAGGCCCAGAAGCAGTGACAATACGCTCCAATGAAGAACGAAGTGCCGAATCAAAAGAAACCTGAGCACACTCAAAGACCCGGGGGGAACATGTGCGCATAGAAAAATACAGCCTGGAAATACCAGCACATGCACGGAGTAGCAATAAATCACATTGGGGGTCGTTAAGTTTAGCAACAGCATCCATAAGTTCAATAGTTTTAGCCACCCTTTTCAGAACAAGCTTACTACCAAACTCAAAATCCACACTAACAGGCCCACCCAATAATTTAACACCATGTAAGGGGCGAGAAATATTGGGGGGAAAAACACCCGCTAGTCTGCTTCTAGGGTCTTCCTTGGGCCAAAAAAACTCAGTTTTATCAACATTGAGGTGTAAGCCATGATTAGGTCCATCCATCATAATCAACTCTAAGACCTTACCCACAACCAAAGTATATCCAATAATAGTGCCATCATCCAGATACCAAGCTTGAAAAGAAAGGTTAAAAGAGTCTCTAATCTTACATGCTAGGGGATGTAACACTAAGGCAAAAAGAAGAGGCCCAAGAGGATTACCTTGTTGCACACCTTGATGAGACCAAAGAGTATGCTCACCATAATATAATCTGGCAGGACTGGAGTAACAGAATTCCACCCATAACGAAATAGCCGGGAAATGAAGCCGAACCTCACGCAACATAACAGCCCGATCCACCATGTTGAAAGCGTTTTTAAAATCAACCAACAACATAGAAAGACCAACATCACCCCCATGACCCTCAATCAACTGATTCACTGCATGAAGAATAGCCTCCCCTCCACCCGATACCCCAACACCATATTGTAAATCATCTAAATAACCATCTGAAGAATGACCAATCATGGATGCACAAACCTTGGAAACTAACCACCTCCAAACAGTCCCAACAGCAATAGGACGGATACCCCCTCCTGGTTTGACTAAGGGTGTGAGAGGAGCACTAGCAATGTACTCACCCAACACCCTCGGGCACTTACCAGCAAGAAACAGGTTCACCACTTGGGTGATAGAAGCGACCAACTCATCAGAAATAGCCACTGCTGCACCATTCAAACAATCCAAAAGGTGTTGGGCGCGCAACCCATCCCGCCCACAAGAAGTACCACGAGGGAAACTCTTAATCATGTCAAGAACCGTAGCGGGAGATGCTGTAAGGTGATGATGATCAATAGGTATATCAGGCAAAAGAGGAGCAGTCTGAGAAGGGTGCTTAGCTTTTAAGTCCTCAAGAGTAGAAACATCATACGGTGCAATACCAGAAGACGAAAGAACTCTGACCGCAGCAGTATAATGGCCATCATAAATCTTCCTCTTACATTGCTTAACATTGCGGTCACCCAAGTCCAAACTATCATCCTCAATATTATACCATAGAGGGGAGGGTTCGGCTAAAACCTCACGCACAATCTGCAAGCTACCACCAGATGTGCCCCATGCACGAATAGCATTAACAATATACTCTTCCTGGCGTTGACGCTTAGTAACCGACCTACACTCTTGATTACTCCTCGGACAATAAAGTATCAAGAAGAGATAAATCGAAGCCACCAAGCTCGTCCAAAACCAAATCCTCAACAAGAGCTACATGGGAGGGAACCTGTGGTTTGGTGAAATCATTCAACACGAACCGAACAATACCATCACCACAATCAGGAGGTGACACAAAATCAGAACCCCCACCATGCCGACACTTAGTCCGGAAAGTATGCGTTTTGAGACAATCACCACATAACCATAATCCCATACGTTTAAGAGTAACTTCAGCCCTTTCAAAAATAACCAAATCCGACTCAAGGGAAAGTCTTGTGATAGCCTGCGCCTCACCCGTGAAGTGTCGATCGCGAAGATGTGTGATCAAAGAAGTCTTGGTAAGGCCATTTCCACCGCCATCACGACATCCACTAAGACCCACGAAGGGGCAATGGTATCTCACAATAGGCATAAGATACTGTAGCACGGGAACGTATAACGATTGAAGCAGATACAGTAGCACAGGAACAACGTAAACCACTGTATTATTATTATTATTATTATTATTATTATTATTATTATTATTATTATTATTATTATTATTATTATTATTATTATTATTATTATTATTATTATTATTATTATTATTGTTATTATTATTATCATTATTATTATCATTATTATTATTTATTACTTTTATTACTTTTATTATTATTATTATTATTATTATTATTATTATTATTATTATTATTATTATTATTATTATTATTATTATTATTATTATTATTATTATTATTATTATTATTATTATTATTATTATTATTATTATTATTATTATTATTATTATTATTATTATTATTATTATTATTATT
>LBNU01029107.1:0-12480 GCA_014162995.1 Artemisia annua
TGTCCTTGCGTTGCCCCAGGACTGCCCCGATTGCACAGTCACTTGCATCGCACATTAATTCAAAGGGCAAATCCCAATCGGGGGCAACTAAAATAGGAGCCTCCGTCAACTTCCTTTTAAGAGTATTAAATGCATCGATGCATTCATTGGTGAAGATGAATGGGGCATCCTTTTCTAAAAGGTGAGTCAATGGTCGGGCTATTTTGGAAAAGTCTTGTATATATCGTCTGTAAAAGCCAGCATGACCGAGGAAACTTCGAATTCCCTTGACGGTCGTGGGATGAGGTAATTTTGCGATAACATCGACTTTGGCTCTATCCACCTCAATCCCGGCTTTTGAGATTTTATGGCCGAGGACTATACCCTCTTTAACCATAAAGTGACATTTCTCCCAATTCAGAACTAGGTTAGTGTCTTCACACCTTTGGAGCATTTGTTCTAAATGGGAGAGACAAGACGAGAATGAATCACCATACACAGAAAAATCATCCATAAAAACCTCCATTGTCTTCCCGATCATGTTTTGAAAAATAGCGGTCATACACCTCTGGAACGTGCCTGGGGCATTGCATAAGCCGAAGGGCATACGTCGATAGGCAAAAGTCCCATAAGGGCAAGTAAAAGTGGTTTTCTCTTGATCGGGAGGATCAATGGGAATTTGAAAATAGCCAGAAAAACCATCAAGAAAACAATAAAACTCATTTCCTGCAAGTCGTTCAATCATTTGATCCATGAAAAGAAGCGGAAAATGGTCCTTTCGACGCGCCATGCGATGGCATTTTTGTGCTTTTTGAGCATATCAACGAGACGGTTCTTCTCATCATCTTGAAGGTGTTTAGAGATAATGACTGGAAATTTGTCGGTTCCTTCCAAGAAGGCATACTCAAGATGAGGAGGCAATTCTTTAAGCTCGAGTTCTGGAGGCTTTTCGTTAGATGGCTCGACCTTTTTGACTTCTTCAACATAAAGTTTCTTCGGAGGGAGAGGTGAAAATGGATCTTCATTCAAAAGTTTTTCAAGAATAAGGATATCTCCCTCCGGATCATAGTAAGGATCATCACTATCCGATAATGAAGATGTATCGGTAGAAAGAAAAGCATCGACTTCTTCCAAAAAGAAATCACCTCCTTCAAACGGAGTGAAAGAAGGGGAAGAGTCGGCAATTATGGGTTGAGAAGTAGAAGAATTATCTTGGGGTGAAGAAAGAGTAGAAGTGGGATTGCCACTTGAATATCCGAGTATCTCTTGGGAATACTCATCAGAAACTTCATCAATGACATCGATTTTGCTGATGGTCATGGGTTCATCGGTGAAAGAGTATCTTGCTGTTTGGTCCAAATTAAACGTAACGGCTTCATGACCATCTCGCAAGGTAATCTCTTCATCATACACATCAATCAAAGCACGGCCCGTCTTTAGGAAACCTCGTCCGAGAATGAGAGGAACCCTCGGATCGGGATCAAAATCGACGACAACAAAATCAGCTGGAAAGTGAAATTTTCCCACATTGACGATGACATCTTCGGCTATGCCTTTAGGACAAGAGGTAGAACGGTCGGCAAGCTCGAGTGTCATTCGTGTAGGAGTCAAAGCGGGTAACGACAACTTCTACCAAATGGATAACGGCATCATGTTAATGCTAGCACCTAAATCGGCTAAGGCGAAACATTGAGCCATTCCGGGAAAATTACATGGAATTAAGAACTTGCCGGGGTCTTCAAGCTTTTCAGGAAGCTTCTTTAGAAGCACCGCCGAGCAATTCGCATTCAAAGGTGTAGTCGACATTTCATACAATTTATCTTTATTATTCAACAAGTTTTTAAGCATTGATGAAAACTTTGGCATTAACACAACAGCATCAGCAAGACTCAAATCAAAGCGAATGTCTTGAAACATCTTAAAGAACTTTTCCTTCAATATGTCATTTTTATCTTGACGTTTTTGCTCATTAAGACGAAAAGGATAAGGAAGATTAGTTTTAACTGGTTCTTCTTGTTCAAAAACAATTTTCTCTTTTCCTTTTGAAACATTTGCACTTTCATTTGTCGATTGAACCACCGGAGGTTGGATATTTTCGGTCCTTATTTGGTGAATAGGAATTCTCGTATCCGTTGTCACCTCGGTTGCACGGTCCATTACCTTTGAAGGAGGAGAATAAGAGGTAGTTGGAACCGTTGGTCCTTTGTAAGAAACGACACTGCGTGTTGTGATCGCCTTGACATCGCCCCTCGGGTTAGCGATCGTGTTGCTAGGTAGAGAAGTGGTACCCGAACCCGAGGGTCGATCATTTAAAGACTTTTTCATGTCAAAAATTTCCTTTAGCAATATTCTGGTTGTTTCTTCATGATTTTTAAGTTGTGACTACTGACTTTGCAAGATGGTTTGGTTGTTTTGATTTTGATGAAGTAATTCTGCCAAAAACTCATCCGTGTTCGATTGATTTTGATCAACACCTTGGTTTTGGTTAAAAGTTTGCCCACGGGCATTGTTGTTGAAACCTTGACCTTGATTTTGAAAATTTTGATTCTCATGATTAAAGTTTCCATAATTAGCACCTTGATTTCCAAAATTTCCATGATTACTTTGAAAGTTCCGGTTTTGGTTAAAAACTTGATTTTGATTCTGAAAACCGTGAGTTGCACGACTTTGATTCTGATTGACTTGATTACCACGATTTTGCACATTTTTGTTTGGAGGCGGGTTGTGAAAACTAGGTGGTGGTCCAATGTAATTGGTTGAACGGTAGCTGAGAAAATTTCGATCTCCTTGGGGTTGGTATCCATTACCACCCATGTTAGCAGCGTACACATGCTCGTTAGAAACATTACCGGTTGTCGGACATTCGTAATATGCATGGGGACCACCACAAGTTTCGCAACTTTGGTTAATAGCATTGACGGTTTGAGACGGTTGTTCTTTGTGTTGAATAAAAAGTCCCATTTGTTCTGTAAGAGCAGCAATAGCNTGGGGTTGGTATCCATTACCACCCATGTTAGCAGCGTACACATGCTCGTTAGAAACATTACCGGTTGTCGGACATTCGTAATATGCATGGGGACCACCACAAGTTTCGCAACTTTGGTTAATAGCATTGACGGTTTGAGACGGTTGTTCTTTGTGTTGAATAAAAAGTCCCATTTGTTCTGTAAGAGCAGCAATAGCATCAGAATTTTGTTTGGTTATTGACCAAACTTCGTCGTTAGCCTTGTTACTAGCACTTGACACTTGTGTTTTGCTTCGTGAAGTTCGCACTCTTGCTTTGTTTTCAATGATGGTGAACGCATCTTGAGTGTTTCGAGATAACAAATTACCACCAGCAGCAGAATTGAGTGAATCTTGATCAACGAGATTCAAACCATTATAGAACGTATCGATTTGATGCAATTCAGAAAACCCGTGATTCTGACACTTTTCAAGTAACTCTTTGAAACGATCCCAAGCTTCGCTGAATGATTCATCGAAAGCTTGTTGGAAACGAAAGATTTGAGTACGAAGATTTGAGGTTTTTGAAGGTGGACAGAAATGGTTAAGGAACTTGCTAGCCAAATCATCCCAAGTATGAATCGAATTGGGAGGTTCTTTGTCTAGCCAAGTATGAGCAGCTCCTTTGAGAGAAAAGGGAAACAATTTCATTTTGACAACATTATAAGGAACTTGGTTGATTTTAATTGTTTCAGCAATGTCGGTTAAGTTCCGAATGTGAATATGAGGATCTTCGTGATCAAACCCGTGAAAGGATATACCCGAAATGAGATTGAGTAATCCATGATTGATTTCAAAGTGATTTGCTTTAATATCGGGAATAACTATGGCTCTCCTCACACCTTGGAAAGGTGATTGGAGTTGTTCCTCCATTGGACGTAAATCATGAAGAGGTTGGGGATCTCCTCCGTTGGGAGCCCCGTTGGCTTGTGCACCGTTGTTGTTGTTGTTGTTATTCATTTCCTCGTGATTTGGAGAATTAACTCGGTTTGGGCGTCGTATAAGACTCCCGGGATTAGGAAGAGGTGGAAAAAGCTCGTTATAAGAAGAACGAGTGGTCATACAAATTGAAACAAATCAAAATGAAACAAATTGAAAAAGTAAGTTGAAAAGAAAATCTTTTTGGTTTTTTTTTTATAAAAGATAAAGGAAAATATTTTTGGTTTTTATAGGTTTTATAATTTTTAGTTGTTTTTATGTTTATAAAAAACGATAACTTCTAAAAGAAGGTTCTTCAAAACACAATACTCAATAATCTAATGACTTAATCTTATCAACCGCTCACCGGCAGCGGCGCCATAAATTGATCGGTCGAAAATCTAGCAAGCAAGCTTGTAAACCACGGATCGTTGTCCCAACGAGGGTTGAATTGATCTTGTCACTCGAGTCGTGAGTTATGTGAGATGAATTAGTTTAAAAGATGAGATTTGGTTTTTAGTTTATACTACGAAAACTTGCTTAAAATTTAAATGAAATAAAGAACTAGATAAAAAGTCATAAGTTTAACAAGAAAAGAAATCATAAGACTAGATTAAACGAAAGAGAAATGGAATTAAAATGTAAAAGAAAGTTAAAAGTAAAGTGTTTTTGGAGTTTTATATTTAATTAACGAAAAGGAAAATTAAAGTAAAGAAATGTTTAAGGATTAAACGAACTAAAGTTAAACTAATAAGAAAAGAAAATAAACTAAGTCGTAATAAAACTAAAAAGGTTTCAAGAAAATTCGACGGAGTGTTGTTTAGAACTAAGTAGAATAAAACCTCACTCGTTAAGACGATGAGGTAAATAAAAGCCAAGCCTGGCTTGATAAACAATTAGACTCGACACAAAAGAACTAGAAAGAAATAATAAGACTTGACACCAAATTAAGACTCGTACTCGCTAAATACAAGCACCAAACTCGCAAAATCTAAACCACCTTACTCGCTAATTAAATAAAAAAAAACCATACTCGCATAAATTGGAACCATACTCGCAGAACAAAGCAAAACCATACTCGCAAAGAAAGTTAACCAAACTCGCAAGGATCAAAAGGTGATACTCGCAAACCTAGCCAAGATGATACTCGCTAGGTATATGAAAGCATACTCGCTAAGATTTGGAAAGAACAAGATGATACTCGCTATACATATGAAAGCATACTCGCTAACCTCTGAACTGATACTCGCAAAGACCCAAAATTCACCATACTCGCAAGAAGAAAAGTCCCATACTCGCTATTAAAACTGTTTGATACTCGCAAGACTTTTAAGAAAACACGATACTCGCTAAACCCTAATCTTGGTACTCGCAAAAATCAATTTAAAACGCTGGACACTATTGTAACGTGAATCTAATGACTAAGGTTGATAAAATCAAATAAAGACTTAATAAAGAACACGTATAAGATGCTAAATAAGCTATTGATAAGCCACGACACAAATATAAGCCCTAAACGATTTCACAAAACCATTCGACTTCAAGGTTTCATGCAAAGGTGGTGGGTTTTATAAAAGCTTTTATTAGATTTAGATGACAACAAAATAAGCTCAATAAGACGTAAAGATTTAAAAGAAAGATTGTAAAGAGACTTGTAAATAAGCTAGATGAAAGATTAATAAGACATGAAAAATAATAAACTTGTATAAAAAGAAAACTTACACTAATAATAAGCTAAGACTCAAAATAAACTAGACTAGACACAAAATAAGACTCAAAACTAGACAACCATTCTAATGAGCTAGGGGGTGGTATTTAAGGGAGCAAGGGAGCTTCCCTTGTTTACATTGTGTGCACTTAGCCCCCTAGTCTTTTACATTTCATGAAAACTAAGCGTAAACTTCAAATACAAAGCTACTAAACTTTCTAAAAATGAAACTTAAGTCCTTGTAATCTTGAGGTAATGTGTTGACTCAGCTTTCCAAAGGTTTTTAAAGCTTTAAAAGTGATCACTTGCTCGAATTTGTGAAGCTTATCTTGATAATTATCTTTGATCTTCGATTAAGCGTCTCTTTTATTTTCTTGAGCCTTTGAGAAATAATTTGTCTTCACGGGCTTTTCTTAAGTATATTTCATCTTTTGCTTGACTTTAGAACTCTTTTCCACATCTCGTGCCCGTTTTAGGCTTTTCGGTTGATTTCTTTGTTGTTTTTGCAATACCCTTACCTGCACAGTCATAAACACAAAAACACGATATCTTTGGCTTTTAACATTAGTTTTTGGTCTATAATAGTCTAAAAATGGTGAATAAAAGGTATGTGAATAAGCACATACCAGATACCAAGTGGTTTAAAAGGCTTGTTGCATACGCTAAATGCAACCGTGATTCCTACGAAAGTGAGTTAGGTTTTTCTTTTTATTTTTCTTTTTCTTTTTAGGTTTTATGGTTTTGGTAGTTGTGTGATTCTAGGGAATTGAAGTTTGCTCCTTAGGCAAAGTGAAGGCATGTTTCTCAACATGATCCTTCTATCATTTTCAAGAGCGAATTTCAGGGAAGTTCTCGTTCTAATTCTACTTTTCCTCTTTATTTTTTATTTTATGTACAAAAGGGACTTTGTACAACTCAAGTGGGGGGACGGGAGTAGAATTATTTACTTGAACTTTATTTTTCCCTTAATTTTCTAGTTTATTTTGAAAAATTATGCCACTTTTAAAACTTTTTACATGTTTTTCCGAACCTAACTAGAATGGACCTTAGCCGAGCACATTAACCCTTAACACAATCGTGAGGTTTAGTCTATTTCAATTTCACCCTATTTACCCCAAATCCACCAAAAATATGAGTGTGCCGGTAGTATGTAAACTTTAGAACTTTGCTTTTACATCATTTTGAAACCGTGTACGAGTAGTGTATTGAGATTTCTTAATACATTTGGAAGAAACTCTTTAAGAAGGCAATATTTTAGGATTATCACCCAAATAACCTTTATGTGTGTGTTTATCGATTGGTCACATCGACTTTTCGACCCCCGTGTTAAAACCCTTTGTTGCACTAACCTTTAGTGCAAGATACCCCTAGATACACCCTTTTGAGCCTATCCTTTCGTTTCTTACCCATATTATTGTTTCGATACACCTATACACCTTAGCCTACCATGTAGTCTTTGTTTGTGATTGGGAAGTTGCCACTTGTTCTGATTTGAGGTCCAAGTCAAGAGATTCAAGAATCACACCTACGTTGAAGACTCATCATTGAAGATCATGAGAAAATCCACTATTGTACATGTATTGTTTATCCCAAGTGGGGGGATATGTTTGTTATTGAAAAAAAAGTGAATTTCCGTATGTAGATATGTTAACTTTGGTGCACCCTTGTATAGCATCGTAATAAGAGCTTTGAAAGATTTAGCATCGAAGAGGCCACTTCGGTCATATTTGAAGAATAAATTTGTTGGTTCTTAATCACCAACATGAAGACAAAGTGTGGTGCCCATCATGACGTCCTCTAATGGCACACACTTGTTACATGATCCAATTCTTGCGTTTTGAAACTTGGACTTTGGATGAACGGCAAGTGGTAGCAACTCGGTTATATGCCAAGACTATTTGCTTTCTTTTTCATTTTACACCATTATTGTGCATCACATGTCTTATCCTACCCTTTAGTTGTGAATCATGCTTATGTGAGGGATTTGAGCAGTCATTGGTGTCTTGCCCGGCATTCCGGTCATGTACCATTTCCTTTGTCGCCCTTGCCGTAGTATGTTAGTAACAACGCTACACCCAAATAGCCTTATATGTGTTCACCCAATATTGCCTTTAAGAATTGTTTTAACCTTAGCTCTAGTGGTAGAGATTTGTGTAACTGCCAAGCCTATGATAGAATACATTCTATGATTGTGCGTTGAGTGATCACCCCAAAATTAACACTTAGATTAGGAGAGAGATGTGAGTGTTTGTTCCAATTTTGAGAGGTGTTCGGCTTTGATAAATTCTAGCATAAGGAGTTTTTAAATTCATATTCTCCAGTTTCTTGGGGGATATCTTTTTGAAAATCATTCTAATAAGGTCTACTTGAGGGCAAGCATAATCCAAGTGGGGGATATTTGATAACATCAAATTTTACCGCAATCTAAGTGTTAATTTCCCCCTTAAAATGCTCATCTTTTCTACTTATATGAAGAATATATACTCTTATTTCTTCCTATTTTGGTTTCAGGGTAAAGATGAGTAAAAGAACGAACAAACGCGGAAATGGAAGGACTTTGGAGCAAATATGTGGAAATTATGGATTCTGCACTAACTACGGCGTAGAGGTTCATCTACCTACGCCGTAACAAGGCTTTACGAAGACTACGGCGTAGAAGCTCTACTACCTACGGCGTAATGAATAATTTATGAAGACTACGGCGTAGCCCAACAACTGGCTACGGCGTAGAAGTCCACTAAAGAACACTACGGAGTAGGCAACTCTCCAAGCTATGACGTAGGATCTCATTTGAGGCAGTGAAGAACTAACGAGGCCAAGGAAGAAGCTACGACGTAGCCACCTTATCTACTACGCCGTAGGAAGCTTATCATCAAGACATTACGCCCGTAGCACTTGATCAAGCTACGGCGTAACACCAATTTGCAAAGGTTACGACGTAGCAACTCAAATAAGCTACGCCGTAACATAGTCGGGGCCTATAAATACCAACCCTAATTCCGAGTTTTACACATCACTTCCCATCACTCTTCACCACAGAAACGTTGGGAGAAACTCAGGAAGGAGGGAGAACGAAGTTCTAGCCACATCCAAGTCATTTCCAAGGGAGGAATCTCACACCGATCATATGTGTTTTCATTCCTTTACTTTGTATTCGATTCATGCTTAGATTTGTATTAATTCAACATTGGTTTACAGCAACTGTGAACATGAGTGGCTAAGCACCTCTTGGTGTTAGCCTAGTTATGAAATTGTTATGTTATTGATTTAGTTTTCCACGAATCTATTATCTATTGTTTGTTTACTTTCATGGCGAGGCTCGGGACACTCTAGTTCCGGGATTAGCGTTGGTTGTTCTCTAGATACTTGTGGAATTAACCCTAGGAAGCAAGTCACTAGGGATGTGACTTGGTGATAGCAATATCACCATAAGCGTGCGAATTAACCCTAGGACCACCTACCAATGCTAGACACTTAACGGAGTTAGAGGGGTGTAAGATCTGACCATGCCGCATTCGTTAGTCTTGTCCATGTTAGTAGAGACACTTAATGACTCTTATGTCTTCGTACCGATGACCCCAATGGTTTACAATAGCTTTGGATAGGACAAGGTATAAGATAGATCTAGGCGAATTTGACCATCTAACCCGAAATGAATATTGAATCCCCGAACGATATGATAGGATGCACCTATAGGAAAACTAGTCATGATCATAACAAGAGTAGTAGTTAGGTTAACACTACTTCTCTCTACTGAT
The DNA here is from genome assembly GCA_014162995.1 of Artemisia annua. Lineage (NCBI taxonomy): Eukaryota > Viridiplantae > Streptophyta > Magnoliopsida > Asterales > Asteraceae > Artemisia > Artemisia annua. The sequence continues at coordinate 9,367 of LBNU01029107.1, forward strand.
TCTCTTTCATTTAGTTTATTGTCTTGCTGTTTACTTTTATTAGTTTAATTAATCTTTTCAACTCAAAACCCCCTTTTAAACGTGACACGACTTAGATAATTTCCGCACCTCAGCTCTTGGGACGACCTCGGCTTTACCAACTAGCTATACCACACACGACCGGATACACTGTCCGTTAGTGCGTAAAAAGAGGACCTTAGGTAAACGAGACTTTATAAATATTAAAAGCTAGTTAGTAAAACCTGCATCAATGATAAAAACGGTTTGTTGAAATAAAGGGTATTTTTAGTGGTGGCGAGTTAACTATCTTGATCAAATACATGCACAATGTGGCGTTTCTAAGCCAAGACTCGACTCAACTTAAGCTAAAAAAATAACATAAACATAAATAAACATAAAAGGAAACGGGATGGTAGTCCGTATGTTTTTTCTACTTTCCTTTTTCGAATTTTTTTTTCGTTTTTCTTGTTTTTCGATTTTTTTTTCATACACTCTTGCCCTACCATCCAAAATAATACATCATAGGGGCCTCGGTTCTCGCCTTACACTTGAACTTTTACATACTTTACAAGTAAGTATTCTAATAACTCGAATTAAGATAATCGAAATACTTGGAGTACTTTACAATATTAACGCACATATGGGGGTAATAATTGACTTCTTCCCCATTACTTCATTACACTAGTACTTTACCCATGAGTCCCAATCGTCCCAAAACAATATGTACAAGATATGACTCGACTTAGCAACCATGTAATCAATAAGACAATTAACCAAGGGTTAAAACAAATGTTGTCACAATAATGCACTAAAGATGAGTGCATACAAGGTAGGCTAAGGCGATTTAGGTGTACATTTGGGGTGAATTGTAAACAAACGAAAAGATAGGCTCTAAGGGGTGTACTAGGGGTATCGTGTACTAAAAATGAGTACATCGCAAGGGCGTGGGAAATTACTTGACCAACGAAGTCAATGAAATTATATTACGGGTGTAAAACAAGGGTTTATCCTAATGCCTCTTATCATGTAGTAAATCTAACTATACGAATGTAGTCTCACTTGTGGATTTGGGATGGTCACTAACGCAAGTTCTAGAATCTAAATACTACCGGTACGCACACAAGCACCAACAATGAATGCTTTTCCTAACAATTCTATGGGCGAACCTCACATATTTGGGGGGAAATTTATGAGTGGTACGGTTTTTATGCTAGTAATACAACTCCTATCCATGAGACGCTTATTATGCCTAAAGTTTCACTCTGATATGTTGTAAAAAAATTTAAAGTTGGCGCTAAAATTGCCCTAACAAATATTTCTCTCAGTTTTATTACACATCTACCATTAAACAAAACAAAAATCAAGCGTAATTGCATTTTTTAAGGTGTTTTCATTTACCCCCTTACACTTAAACCGAACATTGTCCCCAATGTTCACTAAAAGATATAAAATTAAAGAGAATGAAAGAATGAAACAAATACTCCCCTGATTCGTTTGATATGGATCGTGTGGTAACATAGTTAGATCTTCTTCCAAGATGATGTAAAAGCCTCAAGATCAAAGCGACGCCAAAAACTTGATGTCATGAACTAAATGCCATGTTCATCTTCTTGTCCAATATAACCTGTTAAACCTGAGAAAATAATCTAGGCAAACCTTGCGTAAAATCGGTGGCAAAATCTATAAAGGGATATAATGCTTGTGGAATGAATGTTTGCAGATTCTTAGAGTTAAAGATGCAGTAATTTTCATAATCCGGCAGAAAAACTAAAATTTAAGAACTTTTTCTGGAATCAGTACCTGACGCCGTCAAAATCCTGACGCCGTCAGAATTGATCTGACAGAATTCTTATGTTTAGTTTCCGGAAATTTTTTGGAAAAACAAATACCTTAATTCATCGAATCCTGCAAAAATTCAGTATGACCCGATACAAGCATTTGACTCAAACGAATACTAACATGTATGTTCATTTTATATTACTAAAATTCATGTTCAATTCGTTCCAATAAACAAATTTAGATTTCCCTTACATTTATCTTTTGCAAAACACCTTTTTATGTAGTTCAGACGAGGTTAAAAACAAAATAAAGCATTTTCACAATGTAATTTGAAACATGAATTGTTAGCAATAAAAATAAAACAAACATACGGAAACAAATAAAATCAAACAAACAAACAAACAAAACAAATAAAGCTTAGGTTGCCTCCCAAGAAGCGCTTTTCTTTATTAACGAGTCTGTAGCTACACTCAAAGTCACGGTCTACGTTTTCTTTTTTAACTTTCGTGCCAACTCAAAACTCTTAATCTAATTTTCATCACGCTTGTATTCAGGGCCTAAATTCATGCAACCTGAATAATATGTCTGCTTCCTCTCATAGTAAACATCATTATTAATTCCGTCATTCTTAATCTCATAGGGTCGAATCACATCAACTAGTAAATTCTCGATATCCTTCAATTCTATCCTCATGTGAGGCATCATAAAAGTGATCTTTTCTATCCCATCAGTAAACTGAACGATTCCCTTATAATGATCACAACTCATCTCAGTCGCCTCAACAAAAGGTTGTCCTAGAACCATTTCTCCTAAGTATGGGTCTATAATACCTCTAACATCTTCTAGGATTACAAAGTCACATTGATAAGTGAAGTTCCCTATAAAGATATGTAACCCTTCAACTCTCCTAACAATATTACACCGTCGCTTATGGTTATAAGGGTCTTTTCTGGGGTTAAACCTTTCATTCATAATCCAGTTGTAGTAGAGCCTAGACATAATATTCATGGGTGCTTTTATGTCAATGTATGTATGCTCTCTCAACATGTATGTTGGGTTTTAGGATTCTACTTCTATGAATTTCCTTAAGTGTCAAACTGCTGCTGAAAGATAACTCTGCTGCTAGTGAAATGAATCAGCTGCTGAGCTGAAAGTGCTGCTAGAAGAATTGCAAGACTCTGCTGCTCAGAGATTATTATAGAAACATGTCTTGTAATTATGGTAAAGATTGTATAAATATTCTATATGTTTAGAATATCTTTTGATTGTGTAAGAAGTTATTGTACAACCGTGTAGGGTTCCTTGTCTATAAAAGGAGATCCTTAGGGTTAGAAT
>LBNU01029109.1:6837-18622 GCA_014162995.1 Artemisia annua
TTTTTTAGAAAGCGAGTAAAATCTCGGTTTTTAGAGGAAGGGCGGAATTAGTTGCTAGTCAACTAACCCAAGTTTACTACTTATGCAAATTAAAATAAATAAATATCTAAACTATTGTGGTTGTGAAAACAATATGGAGAAAATTGTGTTTACTTAGATTTTATTACTCCCTAACTATCTTTTACCGGTCAATTGATGTGTGTGTTACTTGTGTGGATGAAGGGTGTATTCCTAATAACTCATGGAGTGGCATACATGTCTCTCCAACTCTATGAGCTCTTATCTCGCCCTATGCCATGCACGGCACAACCATAGGGGTTGTAAACAGTGGCTCATGCGTTAAATACTACCTTAATAGCCTGGTATGCCTTGGCTACATGTTTCCCAAGACGTTCAAGCACGTTACCATAAAGGAGGTTGGCCAGTTTTCTTGAGCCTAACATTGATGGAACAATCATCTCAACAAACAACAACACACACCAATCAACCAATAATTAATAGTTAGGTTTCGTTAGATCTAAGCAAACACTAGAGAATTTAGCTACACATGTTAATTAAAAGACAGGCAAAAGAGATAATCAACCAACACATAGACATATTGATTGAATTAAAGTGAAGACTTATCTTTAATTAAGCATGAGGGTTCCAAGGGTTGGAATCCCTAAAAAGTACAGAAAATTCGTCTTTAGGGTTTGCCCTAAAAGTTCTCCACAAAGTTCCACCACTAATGAATGAAAATAAGAAAACTATATATAGATTTTACACTCTGACGGCGTCAGGTTATAAGTGCTGACGCCGTCAGCTCGCCGCCATTAGGTTTCTCGGATGGCCTAGATCCACTTCTGACCCCGTCACCTTATAAAACCTTATGGGCCGTCACTCTTTAACTTTACTCCTGCCGGCCTATATTTCCTAACACCTGACGGCGTCAGGTGTTAAATCCCAAATTTTCTCTGGCCCGTCATTTGAAAATTGATTTCCACTCTTTTGTTAAGGCTTTCTGACGGCGTCACCTTGTGACTTCTGACGCCGTCAGGTTGTAAATCTTCATCTTTTGAGACTTTGTCGTTTTCTTCACTTTTATGCTCCAAAAACGTCCGAATATGCATGTTTTCCAGAATTCCTCTCAAAAGTACCTAAAATGACAAAAGGAACGATTTTGGGCAATATTTGATCACATTTATACGAATTAGGGCTTAAATGACCCCCTAAAAGCGTAACACTTTTCGTCTCATCACACTGTAAGCTTCCAACACAAATGGAGAATCTCTTGGGTACCAAAGACCTAGTTTAGGTTGGCCTTTCAGGTACTTATAGATTTTCTTCACTGCTTTCAAGTGTGAAGTCAAAGGAGTGACTTGATGTCTAGAACAAGCACTAACTGCAAAAGTAATATCTGGCCTTGAAGCTATCAAATACATCAGTGGACCAATCATTGACCTGTATAAATGAACATTAACAACAGAATCTGGTTCAATGTTATTCTTAGGCTTTGGAGCTTAATAAGGTGTAGTTGCAGTTCTGACATTATCCATATCAAACTTCTTAAGGATGTCCCTCACATACTTCTCCTGGTGTATAAAAATGCCCTCATTCTTTTGCTGTACTTGCAGACCCAAAAAGAAAGTAAGCTCTCCCATAGCACTCATCTGAAATTCTCCCTTCATTAATTCCTCAAACTCCCTGCACCAAGCTTCTTTAGTGGAACCAAAGATGATGTCATCCACATAAACTTGAACAAGAATAATATCCTTGGTTCTTCTTGAGGAAGAGTGTTTTATCAATAGCACCTCTTCTGTATCCATGCTTCAGCAGGAATGCAGATAATCTAGCATACCAAGCTCTGGGTGCTTGATGGAGACCATAGAGAGCTTTCACCACTTTATAAACATGTTTAGGATTCTCTGGATCTTCAAAACCTTTGGGTTGAGTGACATACACTTCTTCTTCAATTTCTCCATAGAGAAAAGTACCTTTTACATCCATTTGATAGACCATGAAACCTATATAAGATGCAAAGGCCAAAAATAGTCTAATGGCCTCAACCCTTGCCACAGGTGCAAAAACTTCATCATAATCAATCCCTTCTTCTTGTCTGAAACCCTGGGCTACTAATCTAGCCTTATTTTTGACCATAATGCCCCTAACATCCCTTTTATTCTTCAAAATCCATTTTGTTCCAATTGCTATCTTCCCATCAGGTAGAGGTACCAGTATCCACACTTCTTGATTCTTAAATTGTTGCATCTCTTCTTGCATAGCTTCTACCCAACTAGGAATCTCAAGTGCTTGTGCTACACTTGTTGGTTCAACTTGAGATAAGAAACAAGCAAACAGACAATGTTGGTAATCTGTGTGATTATCTCTTTGTTTACACATGACATAGGTAACAAAAGCATATTCTCCAAACTGTGACTTCTTCACAGTACTCCTAGTTTGAACATTAGCACTGGGATCTCCAATAATATTGGTTTGAGGATGAATGGTGTTTATCCTCTTTGTAGGAATGGGATTAACTTCAACAGTGGGTTGAATATTATTCAATGTTTGGTCAAAATCATCATCATAAGAAGAAGAACTGAAAATGCCAGCACCTTGTTGATGATTACCAAGATCTGTGGGGCTTGGGAATCTGCCATATGGCTCAGCAAAGCTAGTTGATACACCTGTAGGATTGGAAGAATGAGCAGCAGAACCAAATTGGAAAGCTTCAGCAGAATTGGTGATGTCAGCAGAAACAGGAGAACTGTCAGCAGAATCTAGGTTTCTGCTGTTTGCTTGTGCTGCTTGTCGAATAAGTGACTCAACATCTTTTGCAAACTCCAAACCAAGTTTCTCAGCTTCTAAATTGGCTGCATACTCTTGCTTCTGGAGTCTAGCAAGATCCTCTGCATAGAGTGACTCATCCTCATTCTGACTAGTAGGTTCTTTAGAACCATCACCTGCAAGATGGTTAGGGGAAAAGGAAGGTACAACAATGGTTTGCTCATCAAGCTCAGACTCACTATCTGAGTCATCATCCAGGGTACCTGCATTGTTAGTGGGAGATTCTTGTGTACCTGCAGATTGGTTAGAGACAAATCTAGTATAGCCCAAGGAATCAGTTAAATAGTCCAGGTCAAAATACCAAGCATAACCTTGTCCCTGAACACTAGGCTTCTCTTCTAGGTATCTCAGGTTAAGAGTCTCCTCAATCTTTTTAGCATTTAAATTATATACCCTATAAGCCTTACTATGAGCTGAATAACCCACAATATACCCCTCATCAGCTTTCTCATCAAATTTTCCTAGTTGATCACTAGTGTTCAAAATGGTCACATGACATCCAAAAGGTCTGAAGTAACTAATGCTGGGAACTTTCCCAGTGAGAAGTTCATAAGGTGTCTTGTTATGAGGTCTAGTGATGGACACCCTGTTCAGAACATAGCAAGCAGTGCTTACTGCTTCAGTCCAGAACATAGTGGGTAATTTAGAGTCTGCAAGCATAGATCTTGCTGCCTCTATCAAGGTTCTATTCTTTCTTTCAGCAACCCCATTTTGTTGTGGGGTTCTGGCATTGCTATAGTCCCTTTTTATCCCCTTAGACCCACAAAGTTCTATTAATAAAGCATTCTTGAACTCTGTCCCATTATCACACCTAATACTTTTAACCTTTTTGTTTAGCTGGTTTTCAACAAGGGTAATAAATTCTTTTAGAGTTGGAAAAGTTTCATCTTTAGTTCTCAAAAAGAATACCCAACAAAACCTGCTATAGTCATCAGTGATTACCAGGCAGAAGTACTTGTGATCAATACTTCTGATTTGAGTTGGACCAAAGAGATCCATATGCAGCAACTGAAGAGGTTCTGAGATAGTGCTCACAGCTGTAATGGCTTTGTAGGAGGCTTTGTGTTGCTTTCCTTTGTTGCAGGCAACACAATTGTGCTCATTGGTGAAGACTTTGGAAGGAAGCCCATGAACTAGACCAAGTTTGGAAAGCTTGTTGATGGTCTTGAAGTTCACATGAGCCATCCTTCTATGCCATTTTGTAGACTCATCCAGGGATGCTTTAGCCACCAAACATGTTAGGTCACCTTCAGGTTGGACATCATTCAAATTGAATGTGTATAAATGGTGGCTTCTGGGAACTCTCAGCAGAATTGGTGTATCTTCTGGAAGCTTGAAGTCTTTTGAGAGTACAAGACATTCATCCTCAGAGAAGAATACTTTGTTCTTGGTGTCACAAATTTGTGATACTGAGAACAAGTTGAAATTTTGCAGTTCCTTCACATAGTACACATTCTCAAAATCCAACTTAGAAGTTCTAATGGTTCCTTTCCCAGTGATTCTACCATTTCCTCCACCAAAAGTCACAGTGCCTCCTTGAATGGGCACAAAATTATGCATCTTTTCTTTGTTCCCTGACATGCTTCTGGAACAACCACTATCTACTATGCCTACATCTTTACTTTTAAGAGGATGATCCTGCAACAACAACAAAAATATACACAAAATATTAGTACACTTTGGAGACTCAAGTCATTACTGACTTGAGCCTGCCTTGTCGATCATAAGAGTTAGGCCATGTAGATACATAAGATCCACCATTGTTCTTGGTCCTTCTTTGAAAATTAGGTCTCTTTTGTTTCCAAGAACAACCTGCTGAGGACTTAACAACGGTATCCCAATATCCACCTTTCACATACATTGAGTCATGAAATCCAGGCCAATAACCATTCTGAAAATAAGTACTAGTTGGTCTCACAAATGGTCTAGCAACAGATCTTCTCCAAATAGATGGAGAGGTTTTTCCAGCAGAAACATGCTTGTCAGCAGAAACTGACTTATCAGCAGAAATGTATTTGCTGGTTTTATGGGTTGCTTGTGGAACATATGATGGTATATCATTAACATTTTGCCACATTGGTCTAGGTCTCTTTTGGTTAGCATAAACACCCATTCTCTGCTCATGAAAATTACAATCCTTAATCAAATGAAATTTACTTCCACAAACAAAACATTTCTTCTTTTTAGAAGATTTATTCAATGGTAAAGATGTTCCATTACATGCAAAAGTATCCAAACCACAAACATTAACAGAATTGTTTTTGACAGAATTAAAAACATTGTTTTGCAGAGAATTAAATGACAAGTCTCCAAGGGAAGCTGTCTTTGAATTGGATTCATCAGCAGCAACTCTAACAGACTTGTGGGGAATCTTGGGTGTATGCTTGGGTGAGGCCTTGGGTAGGTCAGACTTTTCACTTGAATCACAGCTGGTATAGGTAGTAGACCCTTGGTCTGAGACTTGTCACTATTAGAACAAGAGACAAATTCAGTAGATTTACAATCAGGGTCTGGCAAGTCACTTGACTTTTTGCCATATAGATGGTGTGATCCATCAAAGTCTGTAGTTTTGGTGGTGGGCATATGTTCTCCTCTAATTGGTCCAGGTACAGCATGCAATTCTCCTTCTTTTACATAATTTTCTAATCCTGCTTGTGTAGATTTAGCCATATCATTGATTGCCTCTACACCAACATACTTCTTAAAACCTAAACCTATATCAGATTTTACAGATTGACTACCATAGATAACATTCATTATATTTAGGTTTCAAATCATCATAAAACTCCTTAAGTGCATTATATTTTTCATCACAACCAAACACACAATTATGTACCTGAGAGATGCCCATAAAGGCAAATTGATAATGCTGATCCTCTGTGTCACAACTGGCCAGCATTCCACTCAGCTCAGAACTATCAATCTCACCATCATCAGGATCATGCATCTTCCAGTTCACATGTTCATCCAAAAAAAATCATAGCTTTGGCATCTCCAGCTCCCACTTGATTCTGCTGATAGGTAGAGTATCTAACCTCATCCTCATCCTTCCTATCCTTGCACTCTCTTGAGAAGTGACCTACCTGACCACAAGTATAGCGCTTGACCTTCCTTCTACTACCTCCGTCCCATAATAATTGTCAACTTTGACATTTTTGAGTCTTTTATATTCAACTTTGACCATAAATATTTTTATTTGTGTAATATAATACTTGATGAAAAATATATGAATAGATTGTGTTTTAAATGTATTTTCATTGGTATAATTTTCATCAATTATTATATAACACAAATAAAAATATTAATGGTCAAAGTTAAATAAGATTGACTCAAAAAAGTCAAAGTGGACAATTATTATGGGACAGAGGGAGTATCAAATCTTGCTGGATCCTTTTTTCTGAAGTTAAACTTTCTCCCAGCCTTTTTCTCAAACCTCTTGATATTCACTGAGAGCATGACCATCTGCCACTTCAAGTTCATCTCCTCCAAATCCAACGGGTCCACTTGATCAAAATCCTCAAAGGCCAGTTGCTGCTGATCTCCATATTTAGCAACAAAGGAGTGAAGTACATCTTCCAATATACCACTAGACTGAGATTGAGGTTTTGGTCTAGGAGTGATGTAGTAAGAGGATGATACTGAGGAAATTGGGCTCGCAGCATGAGTGGGGCTTACAAAATCTGAGTAAGTGGGAGTGGGTGAACGGGTGTGACTTTTGACATCAGGCTCAAGAGTTTTGAGCTTGTTGTAGAGATCATCAAAAGTGAGATTGTCCAGTCCACCTTTAGCTTTAAGGTTAATACTCACTTGCAACCAAGATGGAGGTAAAGATCGTAAGAACTTGGCATTGTAGCCCTCATTGTCTGGCTTGGCCTTTAGCTGATTCAATTGACTCAAAATCCTTTGAAATCTGTCATACCCCTTGTGTACGCCTTCTTCCTCTGAGATTTGGAATTCTTGAAACTGCTGTTTGAGCATTGATTTCCTCATCCTATTTGACTCGTCGTTCCCACCAAACCTAGCTTTGATGGCCATCCAGATATCCTTTGCATCGTCCATGTAGTGAAAATCACCCATATGATCATCTGGTATAGCCTGAAGGAGAATAGTTCTAGCTTTGTTCTCTCTCTGTACAGCTAGAATCTCTTCAGCAGATGTAGGAGCAAGGATGAAAATTTTACCATCAGGATCTTTGGTGGTCTTCTTCAAACTTTTACCCTTAAGGATAATATTCCAAAGATGATAATCACAATTAGTGATCCAGTTCTGCATCTTCATCGCCCACAATTCGTACTCTTCCTTCTTGAGATATGGGAATTTTGCATTGCTGCTGGTGAGTGTGAGTTGTTGTAAAGATGTGGAGGTGAGTGGTTGAGTGACTTCTGAGTCATCAGTTGATCCTGGCATTGTTTTGATTGTGAGGGAGTAAAAGAGATGTTCTTAGTATCACAGAGACTCTCCCGAGGCTCTGAGACCACTTGTAGGATCTACTCCTTGATAGATCTTTGAGCCTGTGGATCGATAGTATGTTAATGTAATCACTAACACACTATGTAGAGAATATCTGTGATGCGTGGTTTTGTGACCTTACAACAGGTTTTACCTCTCGAGGGATCTCAAGAGGCTTACAACCCCACCAGGCAGTGTACCTGACCGATGTAGTATAGGATAGTGGTAAGTACGGGGGATTGATCGTTCTCTCACAGGGAATAGTGTTCGTTAGGATAGAAAAGCTAATCTAATAGGTCTAAAGGTGGACGAAAGATTCTTTTTTGTATTTTTATATTTTTTTAGAAAGCAAGTAAAATCTCGGTTTTTAGAGGAAGGGCGGAATTAGTTGCTAGTCAACTAACCCAAGCTTACTACTTATGCAAATTAAAATAAATAAATATCTAAACTATTGTGGTTGTGAAAACAATATGGAGAAAATTGTGTTTACTTAGATTTCATTACTCCCTAACTATCTTTTACCGGTTAATTGATATGTATGTTACTTGTGTGGATGAAGGGTGTATTCCTAATAACTCATGGAGTGGCATACATATCTCTCCAATTCTATGAGCTCTTATCTCGCCCTATGCCATGCACGGCACAACCATAGGGGTTGTAAACAGTGGCTCATGCGTTAAATACTACCTTAATAGCCTAGTATGCCTCGACTACATGTTTCCCAAGACGTTCAAGCACGTTACCATAAAGGAGGTTGGCCAGTTTTCTTGAGCCTAACATCGATGAAACAATCATCCCAACAAACAACAACACACACCAATTAACCAATAATCAATAGTTAGGTTTCATTAGATCTAAGCAAACACTAGAGAATTTAGCTACTGATGTAGCAGAACTAAGCGGTGAAGCTTTTGACCACTAGGTATCGTTGTCCCAACGAGCGTTGAAATTGATCTAGTCACTCAAGTCGTGAGTTATGTGAGATGAATGGGTTGAAAAGAGTTGAATTTGTTTTAATTATACTACGAAAGGTTTGCATAAAGTTTAAATGAAATAAAGAATGATAAGAAAGGAAATAAGTTTAACTATGAAAGTAAACATGAGACTAAGTAAAGCGAAAAAGAATTAAAAGTTTGAACTAAGAAAGAAATAAAGAAAATGTTTTTGTTGTTTTGTATTTAATTAACGAAAGAAAATTAAACTAAGTTAAAAGGTTCAAAAGAAAATTCGGCAGAGTAACGGTAAGAAATGGATAAAAGAAAACTCCACTCGATGAACGATGGAGTGCAAATAAGCCTAGCTCGGCTCAATAAACAAGACACGACAATAAAAGACTAAGACTCGAAAACTAAAAGAAATAAAATCTAAACTCGCTATGACAAAATAAAATCTAAACTCGCTATCTATATATATATATAAAAAAATAAAAACACTACTCGCTACCAAATTTGAAACACAAACTCGCTAGACACTCAAAGAAACCAAACTCGCTACACACTTGATAAACCAAACTCGCTATACTAAACTCTAAACCATACTCGCTACACACTCGCTATACTAAACTCTAAACCATACTCGCTACTCCTAAATTGGAAACAAACTCGCTATGGACCAAGTGAAACAAAACTCGCTAGGGTTCAAAACAAAACCAAACTCGCTACCAGCCAAGATGAAACTCGCTAGCACAAAATAAATAGCATACTCGCTATGTAAAAGGAGACCATACTCGCTACTAAACCCTAAAAGACTCCAAACTCGCTATAAAACCCTAAAGACCTACTGGAAATATATTTTACGTAAACTTTTTATTAAAACACAATAAAAACTCATTTAAACTCAATATTAAGCAAGACCAATACTCAAAATAAGCTATAGAAGACACAACTAATCAAAATAAGCAAAACATATTTCTAGGGCTTGTAAATGAAAAGCTAGTTTAGACTCAAAATAAAGATTAAAAAGCTAAAGATAACAACTTTAAAACTTGTAAATAAGCTAAACAAACACGAAACAAAAGCTCTCACAAGCTAGCAAAACCCAAATAAGCTCAAGTCATAATCATAAGGCACGAAAATTTCTTTTCATGCAAAGGTGGTGCAAGACTTTTATGAGCTTATATTGAATCAAGATAGAAGTAAGAAGCTTGAATAAGATGAAAAGAAGGTGCAAATAAGCAAAGTAAAAGACTTGGACATGAAAATGAAAAGCTTGTATTAAAAACCTTACACTACAACATGAAAATAAACTAAATTCTAACTTCCTAACTTAACTAAATGAGGCCATAGGGTGGTATTTAAGGGAGTCTAGGTGACTAATCCCTTGTTTTACATATTGCACTTAGCCCCTTAGTCTTTATAATTCCGTTCATACAAAGCATAAACTAGAGATACGACACTATCTTAACTTTCTAAAATACGACTATAGTCCTTGTAACTTTGAGGTGATGTGTTGACGAGCTTTCCAAAGATCTTCAATGATGTAAAAGTGATCACTTGCTTGGATTTAGAAAGTTATGGCTTCACAATCATCAATGAGCTTTGATTAAGTGTCTCTTGTACTTTCTTGAGCCTTTGGGAAATAATTCATCTTCACGGGCTTTTCATGAGTAGATTTCCTCTTTTACTTCTCTTTCAAACTCTCTTCCACATCTCGTGCTCTTTTTGGGCTTTTAGGTTGCTTTTTGTGATGTTTTAGCAATATCCATACCTGCACAGTCATAAACACAAAAACACGATATCTTTGGCTTTTCGCGTTAGTTTTTGGTCTAAAATAGTCTAATAATGGTGAATAAAAGATATGTTGAATAAGCACATATCAAAATCCCCCAGACTAAGGTATTGCGTGTCCTCACGTAATGTAATCACATCACGCCTTAAGGGTAAATAGTTTCGAAACCTCCCCTTACTAACTTTGAAAAGTAGCAAAACGTTCAAGAGAAATTCGAAATCATTTATTCCCTAAAACGCCCCGGCTTTCCGTTTTTGACTATGTAGATCACATATAACACTATTTAGCAAATGACGGTGTGAATGACTTTCATTATCTTTTGATAACGATTAAGGGTCATAGAGCAAGAACACGATTCATAGAAAAGTGACCGATTGGATAAAATTCATCGTCCCTGATTTTTCACAAGTCCCAAACTAAGTGCAAAAACGAGATCACCGCTTACTTAGACGTTAGATACCAATACCACTCATGGAAGTTACTTGTGTGTGGTCACCTCCCGCTCCCAAATCTTAGTGCATCTAGAATTTTTTAATTGATTTGAGAAATGAATTGCTTCATATTTTCTCGTTTCAATATGATTTAGTCCGATAAAGATACCAAATTCAAACGCTAAGTAGTTATCGATCTTCCCTTAAGAAGGTTTGCAAGAGAAATGTGGTCCACATCAAGGATATTGGATACATACAAAGACTTTGGAATACATCATAAATAGACATAAGTTGGCGAGTACATTTCACGTGCACCTCATGCGTCCGATCTAGGATCGTAACATGCACCTCACGCGCGACCAACTTTAGTCCTAACACTTTAAGCACATAATCCATGAATCTAAACATCGATCCTTATTCTTTCTTTTCTTTGTCTTTTCTCATTTTTCTTTTCTTTTTCTTTTTCTTTTTCTCATTCATTTTTTTTTTCTTTTTGCTCTAGTAACTTCTTGACTCCGAACCTTCACGGTTTTAATCCAAGACCTACCGCCAACTGCTAAGGTTGGAATCTAGGATCCAAGGTCCGATCTCAATCCGAAGTCTTAAAGCACTTTAGCTCATACATAACAACGGGCTTTTGGGTAGCTCCGAAACCACATGCGTACTACGCTTATACAATACAATACAACTCAACTGACGTGTATCCATGATGTGTACCCAATTTTTCAAGCAAAGATTCTCTCAAGAAGATAAAGAACTACTCATCGGCTAAACCTAACATCTTTAATTAGCACACAAGATATGCTCCATTCTAGTGCTAGGCTTCTGAGAAACTTGAGATTGATGTCTTCTTGAGGAACAACATAACCAACAAGCTTTAGATGGCTTACAAGCTTTTAAAGCCTGTTATAGGTACCATCAAGGCTTTCTCCACTTAAAGAAGTGAAATTCTCAAACTGATGCTTCAAAACATTCTTCTTTGATTTCTTGGTAGCATCATTACCACCAAATCTTGTTTCAACAACATCCATTAGATCCTTGGCAGTTTCACAACTTTCAAAGTCTAATTGAAATTCATTAGGTATTCCCATTATGAGAATACTATGAGTCTTGATCTCTAACTTCCTAAGAGCCTCATCCTCCTTAGATTTGATGGGCATCCCCTTGCCATCAAATACCACAGGAAATTTATCACCATTCAGGACAACATTCCACATGTTGTAGTCAATCATCCTCATGTACTGCCTGATTCTCATCTTCCAAAGCTCATAATCTCCTTGCTTGAGCATGGGCACCTTTGATGCAGTAACCATGTGTGTTTCATCACCCATGAATTCAGATGTTGTTATGAA
>LBNU01029109.1:25718-37750 GCA_014162995.1 Artemisia annua
TTTTTTTTTTTTTTGAGCAAAGCAAAAAATTACTAACTTTTAATATGTTTGAAAATTAACTTTTAATGAGTATGATGTTGCTTTATGGTACGTATGATCTTTGTGACATCCCTTTCATTGCATATTTGCATTGCATTTTTTATAGGGTTTGTCTAAAAGACATGGGGATCTCACAGAAAAGGACATAGGGATCCACATAAATTGTATTTAAATGTACCAAAAGTACATAAGGACCCACATAAAAGTACAATTGTCTGTACTTTTATGTGAATTCATGTATACTTTTTCGTAAACCCTTGTATACTCTTGGTGGGCTTAACTTGTACCCCTTGAACACAAGTTAGAAAAACCTTTTATAATATTGACATCAATATCTTCGGAACTAATAATTGCATATTCTCGGATGTACTTTTTGACATCGAGTTTTTATCAGGGAATAACAAGTTTAATCGTGACGCAAATGAAGCATGAATAGATACGGGGTTGGATATGGTGACGGTGTGACACTTCATGATGTAACTCTAGTTTCAAATATATGAAACACTTTATACAAGCTTGTTAGGCTAATGTTATTGGTGACCATCACAAAAGCAACTCTATCATTTTAGCGCCACATCAGCTTTCTCTCTTCACAACTCCACCCTAATCATATCTAGCTAGTGGTAACCACAAAAGCAACCATAACCTTTTAAAAAAAATAATAATAAAATTTCATTTGATAATTAAAAAAATATTACAATAAATAATTCAGATAAATTAAAATACATTACGATAAAATTTAAACCGCTTGATGATTCGTGTGTCGCCAAACGTGTTCCACTAAATCGGCTTTAAAATTAAGGTGAGTTTGCTTGTCTTGTATTTTTTGAATAAGATCTAACATACTTTCTTCCGATCGTACGGGATCATCTTCCCGATGTACTTCCTTTGGAAAATATTCAGGAGAGATTGCCGTTCCTTGGTCTTGTATAATCATATTGTATAATATGATGCAAGTGTACATCAATTTCATAATTCTCCTAAGATTTCGCGACCGTGCGGGAGTATCTACTATAGCCCAATTTCTCTTTAGTATGCCAAACGCTCTTTCAACATCTTTTCTTGCTGCTTCATGCGCTTGCTTATATCTTATTCGCTTGTGATCATTCGAGTCCGGCACTGAAATAGACTTCATAAGAACAGCCCATTCCGGATATATCCCGTCCCCATTTGTAATCAACGTCGTTAGCTATAAATGGAATCTCTGGTGCTTTCCCTTCCATGAGATCGTTGAAAAGAGTCGATTGCTGTAGAACGTTGATGTCGTTACTCGAACCCCCAACACCAAAGAACGCATGCCAAATCCATAAATCGTATGAGGCAACCGCTTCTAATAAAATGAATTGGGTTGACCCGGAATCACCCCTACATAATTGACCATGATGTGCATTGGGGCATTGAGCCCAAGGCCATTTAGTACAATCGATGCTTCCTATCATCCTAAGAAACCCATGTTTTTGCTCATGAAAGCATAGAGCTTTTCGACATCGGTTTGTGTATGCCTTCGCAAAAACTCCCTCCATATATTTGCATAAGTCTATTACAGAAATTTTCAAGACAGTCACTAGAAGTTTTACGACCAATTTGCAGATATTCATCTAATTGATCAGGAACGGCGTCGTATGCTAGTTGACGAATTGTAGAAGTACACATAATCAACGGGGAAATACCAAGTTTCCCCGTACAATCATAACTATGTCGAAAATACGGCAAAGTATCACTGAATTCCTGAATAATGCTTGTGAATAGTTGGCGGCTTATTCGAAAATGCGTTCGAAATATTGCTTGTGAATAGGAGTGGATAAATGATGAAGAAGCGAAGCGGCGTCTTGTAAAAACGCGAAGGTTAAACTATTTACCTCCTCATCTAATTCATTATCAAAAAAAAAAATTCTCTAGAATTCATTTTTTTTTAGCTGGTAAAAGAATAGTTAAATGAAGAAGAGAAGTATGAAAAATGTAGAATAGAAGTGAGTATTTATAAAGTTAAAAGGAAGATTTTTTTTAAAAAATATTATTATTATTATTATTATTATTATTATTATTATTATTATTATTATTATTATTATTATTGTTTCAAACGGTCATGAGCAGCCTCCAACGTTCGAATAATAACTCCAAACGGTCAAAAATGTATAGATGATGTTGCAATTCTTTCGGTTGGTGAGGCAACCGAAAGTTTGAAAAAGTTGATAGGCGACGCGTCGCTTTCGGGTAGGCTAATGGGGCAACGCATTGCTTTTATGGGGTTGTGGTTGGGGGCTGACTCCCATTAGCATTAGCCTTAGGCTTTGGCGCAAGGTTGGGCTTGTGATTATAAAATAAACTGGTTTATAAAATAAATTTTATTTATTACACAATGATTATATAATTTATAAATTTCTATAAGTCTCAACTAGTTGAAACAAGTTTATATGGGCTTATAGTTAGTCAAATTATATAAATAACTTTCAATATAATTGATTAACACACAAAAAATGAAAATATATTTGAATTTTATGCGTTGTTACATTAATTAGCTTTAGTTCCAACAAATTCGTCAAAAAACTTTATAAAAATATAAGTTATAACATTCGGCTTATAATATAAGCTCCGTCTCCAACTCCAGCTTCAGCTCCGGTCTATTTCTCCAAAATACCCTTGGTCGATAACCTTTCATACTCGTATTAAAGACAAAAACCACGTGTTATCGTACGTTCCATTCAAATAACATTGGTCAATAGCTTTTACAAAACTGAAAAGTATTTCTCGACATCAATGTTTTATTGGGAAACAGCTTTTCATGGTATTCCTAATACTTTGGGTATCCTACTCGCAAATTCGTATAGAAACACACATGAGTCAAAACGAGAACACTTTCAATTATTCCTGATCCTCATAGTCAATATTAATTCTCTTAATTTTCAAACTTTGTTCGCGTTTTATCCGACAGTTAAAACCCGAAAGGTCGACACATTTATGTACGCCTAACTTTAAAGATGAGCTAGTCGCTAACTATTAAAAATGTGGTCGGACAATTATCCTTATATATCATATATGGCGATTTGCATACCCTCTTCAAGAATCTAAATTCTTACTTGTGAAATTCTACAGTAGGTTATTTACATATGTGTTGGATAATTGGTTGGCAAAATTGACTTTTGACTAACTTTGGACACAATTATTTATATGTATGTATCATATATATAAGTAATAGTTTGTAGGTTTGCGTTCTCCTCGAAGAGAGCTTCGCAATAAGTCTTTATGTGTTCAAAATAGAGTTGATGTGAATGAGATATCGGGTCTCAAAGTTAGTCATTCGGTACCATGACTAAAGTGGAATAATAGTTTACTTTCTATCCCACATAGGTAGGAGGAGTAAACTAGGGTGGAGTCTATTGTGTATATATAGACGCCCTAATTCCATAGGTTTTTCACACATCAAATCAATAAGTATTATTGATTTCCAACATAAGGAATATGCATCTCTTAAGATGAAATTCCTGGCAGTTTAGTTAAGTCCGACAGTACAACTTACTGTTTTGGCTGTTGTACCCTGGGAAACAGACGGCGAATCTGTTTTAAAGGAACCGTGTCAAACACGTGCCTCGGCTTTTAGTGCTTCTTTGTTGATCTCTATTTGGTGATCAAGTAAGTCTTTTGACTATTTTATTATTTTATTTAATTATCGTTTATTTGTCTACATTCTGTTTGTAATTATTTTTCTGTTATTTATTTACTGTTAATTTTAGTTATCGTAATTTGGATTTTATTAATAAAAGTGTAACCGTTTCCCTACAGTCTTAAAACAGATTCTGTGTAACAGAATTAAAACACTTTTATTAAAATCGGATTGATTTAATTAACAGGTTTTATACAAACTGTTTTTCTGCTGAAACCAAGATTGTGTTTCTTTGAAAATCAGTTTTATAACTAAACAGAATTTTAATTAACAGATTTGGTATAACAGATTTATAAACGATTTTAAAATAGTTTATTGAATCAGTTTATATTGAAACCATGATGAGTTTCTTTTCAAACTAATTTCTTTTAGTTTGTTTATTGCATATGTTATTGTTTAATCTGGATTTATTGAAACCAATTTTGTGTTTCTTTGAATCATATTTGGTACAAGCTTATATAAACAATGTTTAGTTTATTAGATACCATATTATTTTAACAGTTGTTGTGTTTTAATATTCACAAATTAACTGATGGTAACATAGTTGTAACCCTAGTGAAATCTTGTGAATGTTATTGGTGCGCCGATTACTAACATGGTTTCAAATCATGATGAAATCAAATTCATTGAAACCAAGTGGAGTTTCTTTGAAACAAATCTCATAAAATACAAGTTGTTATTTTATTAGATTACTAAAACGTGTTCATTGAAACCAAGATGAGTTTGGTTGAAACAAAATCTGATAAATATACAAGCTGTTATCATATATCAGATTATTTACAATATTTCTACCAAATTGATAGAAAAGTTTGTTAACTTGTTTAGGTTATTTAAACCAGGTTGAGTTTAATTATAAACTAAACAAAGTTCTTGAGTCTTTATGGAATATATTTAGAAACCTTGTTGAGTTTCTTTAGAAGAGTAAATCTATTTTGAAACCTTGTCTAGTTTTATTGTAGAATTTAGACCATGTGATACAGATCTATTAAGATATTCTTAAAGAAGATTGACAAAATCATATTACAAATTTGTTTTTATGTTTAAAAACATTATGTAATATGCGATATTATTTAATTGTTTCAATCAAAAGACTTCTTTAAAAGCGGTTTTGTATAATGGATCTTACAAAACAGTAGTGTTTCAAACAAAATTCAATGTAATCATTTTGTTAAGAAACACTTTGTGATATAGCAAGTTGTTAATTATTCCAAATTTAGTTTTAGACTAATAACGGAATCTCGTATTAACATAATGTGTGGAATGTCACAAGTGACATCTAAAGGATCTGCTCCCGAACTTGATGAAAGGGAGACCGATACTCGAGTTATGTGTACGGTAGATGCTTTAAGGCATTCAGATTTTATATGCCATATCTATAGGTTAAATGGCCTGAATTACATGAAAATTGTTGCCAAGGCGGGATCCTACCTTAGATAATGGTGGATTAACACTTGGGAATCATGTCATAAGTATGATGATAAGAGTTTGGTTAACTCTTTCAAAGCAGCAGAAAATGGAGAGATGCAATTTATGGGCAACTCTACAACTGCTAATAGGAAGGGAAAAAGAAATGTGATGTTGAAATTCACATGTGAAAAAGAGCTTAAGTGAACCAACACGTTGTATGAGCCAGAGATTCGTAGGAATCTTGTGTCTGGATGGTTGCTTAATAAATTTGGCTTTCTTTTATTTTAATCAAATAAAATTGAGTTAACATTCAACAAAAATTTGGTCGGTACGGGTTATGCCCTTCATTAAATATTTAAGCTGAATCTAATTTTTAATGGTTGTTTTAATTAAAATGAGTATGAATTCGGCTTATTTGATTCTTTAAATATATAGCATGGCCAACTCGGACATGTTAATTTTAACTCAATACGTTATTTAATTAAATAAACGAACACGGATTACAAAGTGAAACTTTTGTTGAAGCCAAATTGACAAGGTTGTCTTTTCACTCAGTTGACCGAAAATTAACCGAAACCTTGATTCACGTAGTTTATGTGATTTGGAATCGGTACCTACTAAGATAGCAATTAGCGAGTACTTCATCATAATTGTTGATATTAGTACAAAATATTGCTATTTATACTTACTTGAGAGTAAGGATATAGACAAGATTGATCTATACAAATAAGTTGAGAATCAACTTATTATCGAAAACAAGGCGGTTCGATGTAATATCGGAGGTGAATATGTGTCTCCATTTCCAAATGTATGTGCTAAACATTGGAATAAGACACAAATTTATTGCTCCATATACGCCTCAGTAGAATTGTTGAATGAAAACAACCGTGCTTTGAAAGATATGGTTATGCCATGTTATTAAAGTCCTGGTTTAAGCCATGGCATGTGGGGGAAAGCGATTCTATCGGCTACTTATCTTTTAAATAAGATCCCTTGTAAGGAAAAGATGATAGTTCTATGAACTATGGATGGTAAAAAAAAACCATCCTATAAGTACTTACGAATGTGGGGGGTGTCTATCTGTACCGACACCCAAGATTCAAAATATTGGATCTAAAACTGTGGATTGCATATTTTGTGATATGCTCATTACATTAGTGTTTATCATTTATTTGGATATGATTCAGAAAATCTGAATATATACAAAGATATGATAATAGAATCAAGGAAAACTTTCATTGTTTGAAATTGTGTTTCCTTATTTATCCGATGTTCATCTAGACTAGATGATACAGTTGTCCATGATGAGAGGCAACTAAATGATGATGTCTTTCATGATGAGAGACATCAAGATGATAAGGTTGTTCTGATAAAAGACAACAAGAGATTGATTATGATCTCCATGATGTGAGACAAGATCAACCTGGAAGAATAAGTTAAACTAAAAAGAAGCAAACGGGCAAGAAACGGGAAATCGTTTGGACTTAGTTTTGTTTCTTTTATGGTTGAAAATAAACCTACTTCTTACAAACAAACAGTAACTTCCTCAGGATGGCCTCAATGGAAAAAAGCCATCATATGTGAAATAGATTCTATTTTACAAAAAGGATACATTAGCTCGTGGTTTTACCTTCTGGCGGTAAAACACTAGGCTACAAATGGTTTATAACTAACAACCACAAAGGTCGTCGGTGGAACCATTGAAAAGGTATCAAGCAATACAGGTAATTAAAGACTTTGGACATAAGAAGGTCTAGCTAACTTTGATACATATTCGTGAGTTACTCGAAAAACCTATATTAGGATGCTACTTGCTATTGCCGTTTTAAGAAATTTGGAAGTTTACCAAAATGTATGTGAGAATGGCATTTCTAAACAGGGATTTAGAAGAAGAAATCTACATGAACCAACCTGAGGGTTTCATGGCTCCAAGACAAGAGAGCAAAGTTTGTAGGCTTGTTAAGTCACTATACGGTTTAGGAAAAGCTCCCAAACAATGATATCCAAATTTTCTATCACGTCATGTTTCAGAACGTGGACACAAAATAAATGGATGTATGTGAAAGAAAAAAATTCACCTTGTGGAAAACTAGAAGGGGGGTTGAATAGTTTACCGCTTTTTAGGTTAATTATCTTTTAAAAACTTTCGTATAATCAAAGATATAATCTAAGATATACTTTTCAAACAATCAAAGATGTAAGCATGGATACTATCAAACATATGATCTAAAAGATAATAAGTAGCAAGTAAGAATAAAGAAAGAAACGATCAAACCATGACACGAGTATTTATCCTGGTTCGGCTACAAGGAACTCTATTTTCGTTGCCCTACGTCCACGCCCCGAGTATCCAACTCGAAAGTTTAAAGCACTAGTCAACAAACTCCTTTCCCGGTGGAGAAACTGATGAGTGCGCAAACACTCATCATTTTTGGTCAATTCTGAACTGCAAAACATCTGAAAACACGCAAAATCACATCAAAATGATGAAAATATCCAAGGATCGTGTTTTATATGTCTCAAATGCAAAATGTTTAAAAACAAATGAAAAATGAGCAAAGTTTGCAGAATTGGCAGTTTTAGTCCCCCAACTTTTAAAATTTAGGTCATCGGTGTGCCATGGTTCTTACTTGAACTTAAACATTCGGCTACTCCAGAAGTGATGGCTTTTGGTAAAGAGACTTAAAATCCATCAAGTTTTCATAAAATATTGCTAGGGACTAGCAATAGTTTAGTGTGGGGGATTGATGAGTTCTCAAACACTCATCATTTTTGGTCAAATCTGAAACGCAAAACATCTGAAAACACGCAAAAACACATCAAAATGATGAAAATACCCAAGGATCGTGTTTTATATGTCTCAAAGGCAAAATGTTTAAAAACAAATGAAAAATGAGCAAAGTTTGCAGATTTGGCAGTTTTAGTCCCCCAACTTTCAAAAATTGGCAAAACTAGTCCCTGGAATTCAAAATTGTGGAGTTTTATCATTCAAGGTCCCTGAAATATTCTAAAATGTCAAAAATGGTCCTTGAATGATTCTTTGGGCAAAATACAGTTTTGGTCCCTGAACTTTGGGAAATTTACAAAAATGGTCCTTGGGATTTTAAAAGTGCAAAAATGGAATTTATGGTCCTTGTGTTATTGGTGGTTGGCAAGTTTAGTCCTTTGATAACTTTGGAAAATGTACACTTTCAGCCCCCCATCTTTAGCTAAATTACACCAATGGTCCTTGTTCAATTCTAAACCAGACGGCCCTTTGTTTATTATAACCCAAATCCAATCCAAGCCCATCCCAAATCAAAAACCCACTTGCCCTTTTCCAAACCCTGTGGCCCAATTCAATCAAAAGCCNCCCAAAACCAGCCAACCTTATAACTCCCAACACACCCACAACCCAACCCTTTCCCTGGCCCATCTCCTCTCCCAGCCCAAAACACTTACCATGGCCCAAAACCCTTTAATAAAAATATACCCCGTTTTTATTATATACAGGGTCAAAGCTATAGTCAAACCCACTCTTTCCCCCCTAATACCACCCCCACCTCAATACCAGGCTCACGTGAACCACTGCAAAACCAACCTACACCTTCATCATCACCTCTAAACACTGCTTCCCCACTGTTCCCCCAACCCCAGTCCCAAAAGTACTACCTAATCACAAGTTATCAGACCCTTTGCTATAATAGCAATTTTGGCGCCAAAATTGAAGAATGGTGGAGATTAAATCTCTATCATCCAATGGTTGTTATTGTTGCTGGGAAAAGACAAGGGCATCTCCAAAACCCTAATTTTCAAGTATAAAAGAGCCAAGGAAGCTGTGAAGAAAAGATATAGTTTTCTAGCTAATTTTAATTCATGTCGAATCAATGTAATGTTGTAGTGTTAATTGTAGTTTTATCTTAAAACTTGTTCTTTTTAAGTTAATGAAAGTTTCAGTCCCTGAAAACAAATCTTGTACCATTTTCAGTATCAATGGAAATCTAAAGTTCTTTTAGTAAAATCTTGTTATACTTATGCAATGGTGCAAACATTCTCATAAGCTCTCATTTAGCTCTTAGAACATATAAGAAAACATAAAAAGACATAACATCATAAGAATAAGCCAACAGGTTTACCCTAGCATATGAGACAGGAAGCTTTTGGAAGTTGCCATTGTGGATATGGCAAGATGGACTTTACTAGCTTGTCATTTGACAAGCTAGAGCTTGTTGCAGCTTCAAGAAATCCTAGTTTAGCTAGGGATAAAGGTTTCACAGTTTGTTTCTACATTTTAAGTTTTTAGTGTAATATTTGCTCAATTTGTAGTTTGTAGTGGTAAGTGTTATATGTGGTTTGTTTCTGCTTATTCTTGCTCATTATAGCTTATTAGATATATTTCAATTCATGTTGCATGATTATGATAGGATTTAACCTTATTCTCATTTACACTGCCTAAATATGCTTGATGGGAATGTATGAGTTTATGGTGTTGTTTACTGTGTATTTATGCTCAAATAGACCCATTGCATCATGACAAATCTTTGTGTGATGGAGTAATGAACTGAATTGGTTTGAACCTCTGAAAAAGTTTGATTACTACTTTAAAGGGAGTGTTTGGAATTGTTGGATAAACTGTGACATTGTTAGCCTTTGTTGTTAAAATCAGTTTAGACATGTTCCAGTAGGATAGAATAGCTCATATTAGTCAATAACTACTTAGGTTTTTCATTAAAAAGTCAAGTTGATCCTATATCTCAGTGTTGTTGCTCACTGTTAGGATTTGGGACACCCAATTCCTCACTCCAGTTCTAAATTTGTTAAAATAGTTTAGGATAGTTGCATTTCAGTTTAACATATCATTTTCAATCAATTAGGATCATTGAAATCTCATTTTGGTCAAACTTTTAGATAATCTCAAAAAGTCAAATATGTTATATCTGTTAAAATGGATATATTTTCTAGGCCATGCATAGTGTTTAATATGGAATGAAAGTGAAATATTCTTGTTTTTATGTGTTATTTGGTTGCTTATCTCACTAAATCAACAAGAAAATTGGAGTTTCAATCTCATTTACTCATTTAAATTTGGCCTTGAAATCACCCAATTGAGCTTTTGAGTCCCCTGCACCCAGCTTTACCCCTTTTGTCCCATTTTTCTTTTGGCCACAATTTGCTTATCTTGTGAGTTTAAGCCTTGATCTTTGGTGATTTGTGGAGCCTGCTAGGTTGTTTAGTTAGATCAATACTTTGTTTGCCCTTATTTGCTCAATTGATTGCTTATTTTGTCCCTTTAAGTTACACTTTAGACCACTGTTGCTGTTGATGTAACTCAGTGTATGATGAGCTTGTTGATTTCAAGTTGCTATGTGATTTTTGTTGTAGAATTGATGCCATCATTTGAATGTGGGTACATGAGATTGTTATAGATGGAGATTGCATTGGATTGAGCTTATTTGCTTATTGTGTCTTATCTGCTTATTGTACAAATTTCATAGTGTACTTTGCTGTCTGATCATTTTCCCTAGGCCACAACAATCTCAAATCTTGAGCTTATTGTTTGTCACTGCTTGATTTGAGAAGTTTGTCAATCCTATTGCATGATCTTGTGATTTGTTTCCTATTAATTGCTTAATCATTGCTCTATTTAGCCTCTTGAATTTGTGCCATTTCAATACCTGACTGAATCCCAGTCACCCAGTCCTCATCATCACCACTTTGGTGGGTCCCACAGACCTCCAGAGTGGACCCCAGGGGTTTAGCTTAAGCTTTTTAGACTCAAAGCTGGCTGGCTATCCAGTGGAATCAAGCTTGTGAGCTTAATACACCCTTGTGGGCCCCTAGAAGCCTCTAATTTGTCACAACCTGCTCAGATTTCATAGCAAAAGCTTAGTTTGGTTATTGGGCTTATTGGTGCAAAGCTTTGTTTTTTATTGCATTAAACTTGATTCATATACTTAATTGAACATAATCCACCGCTGTGGACCCATTACACCATTCAAGCTCATTTGTCTATTTGGTCAAATAAGTCAACTTGATAAGGTCTTTGGTGTCCAAACTGCTTATTTTTGAGTTTTGTAAAAAGTTGTTTCACAAAAGTTGTTCATTTTTAGTGTGTAAACAAGTTCCAATCAGAAAANTTTGGTTAAACAGTAGCTTCTTTTTATATTTTTCCTAGGTTCTAATTAATTTTTAGAGTTTTCAGTAATTTTCTTAGAATTTCTACTGTACATCTTCTATTTATAATAATTAAATTAGTTTAATTAGTTTTTAATTAATAAGTAGGTAATTAATTTCTAAAATAGTTTTTTTTATTATTAGGAACTTTTTGTAATTTTTTAGGACTTATGTACTTGTTAAATAGTTTTAGAAAAAGTTTGGTAATTTTACAAATTAGTTTAGTATTTATTTTAATTTAACTTAGCTTAATTAGTAATTAGTAATTAATTAATATTAATTAATTAAAAAGTCTAAAAAATATTTTTCTTTTTTCTTAAAATTTTCTTTTATCATTTAGATTGTAAAAATATGTTTTTCATCATCTAGGTGTTTGTAGTTTTCCATTTTCACTTTTATTTTCGTACGTAGACGTTTTTAATTAAACGTAAACGTACATTATTTTTTAGATTTGTAACGTTTGCATATTTCAGTAATCATTTGTAGTGTTCGTCTATCATTTTAATTCATAATCTTGTAGTTTAATTTAAATCAATCTCACTTTCCCATCATCGTTTCATAAAGCACTTGATCTCAGAACCGTTTTCGATACAATTCACTCCTCGTCGGGATTTAAACGACCCGGGGAATCTCTATACTCTCCTTGGTGCATTGAGCCCTTAAATGGCTTGACTTTAGTTGACCAATTACTTGGTTGACTTTTGTTGACTGTTTCTGGGCCAATCAAATTTTGGCGCCGCTGCCGGGGAGGCGTGTCGCGTGTCTTGAACGT
>LBNU01029112.1:819-48426 GCA_014162995.1 Artemisia annua
GGTCTAAGGTTGAGAAGAGTATTTTTGGTATTCTATTTTTATTTTAAAGCAAGTAAAATTCGGGGTTTTGAGAGATTTGTATTATTTAACCTAAAAACAATATAAAAAATTTGCAAGAAAAGTAAATTGCATGTAAATGATAATTGAAAAAACTTATTTACCTAGGATGCACTACTCCTTATTAATAACTGTTACTATTGACTGTGTTACGCCCTTGATTGGTGGCTATTGTGAATGAACGATGTTAGTGTCGATTTCTATTGGTCGGACATCAACCACGTACAAGTGATAGATAAGTGCGTTGGCCCGGCTACTAGTCTAAAACTACCAAATGCACTTTTATTGTTTAACTTGCGTGTCTAATCCTCACAAGAAAATAACGCTTGGTCCGCGTGTGTTGCATGAAAAACTATATTAGGGATCTAGGAGACTAACAAAAAGCAAATAACATAAAAAGAGAACCGAATGCTCATACGCTACTTAGGAGACCGATAAATAGTTATATGAATACCTTTTTATGTTAACTACTAAGGTAATAAAAAAAAACACAAATACCAGCAACTAGTCAAGATATTTAATTAGTTATCAACAAGTTTCATGCAATCGTAGATAATAGTAAGTGTTCTAGCCTAGCATACCAAACAATGGATAAGCAAATTAACAATCGAGACAAGTAATGATAAACATAATTTCATGATTTATAAACAAACTTATCTTTGAGTTATGCCTCAATTACCATGATAAAAATGACTGAAAATACCATAAAAATCGGCTAGGATTTGGGTTTCAAAGTTCATATACGAATTATGGAAAATCACGTGAAATACATATATGAAACACTGACCGCGTCACTTGCAAAGTGTGACGCCACAAGGTAATTATTTTTCTACATGCAATTGGCACAAAAAATTGTTTTTCTAATCTTTGTTTACTTGGTTTGTTTGTAGGGAAAAGTTTGCGATGAATGATCGCAAGGGTCCTAAATGGGATGTAACAACCTAATATATTTGTCGATTTAGTAAAATTGCATTTTCTCGTTCTTTGTAACATATATTACAGTTTGACAAAATATGTGTAAGTACTTTTAGTATTGGTTTCGTCGCGGTTGAAGGACACATAGATTACGATGTGTAACTAGAGTCGTGTTCGGGTTGACGGATTGTCGTGTCAGCATCTCCTCAACCCAAATACGACCTATTTATTTATCGCGTCAAGAAACTTAACTCTAACCCGAACTTGTGTGACACAATTCGAGCCTTTATGACGGTAGATTCATACTAACATAGATTAGTTGGCCAAATTAACGAAAACCATGGTTACCAAAAATTGTTCCTAGGAGTTCCCAAAAGTAACTCCTTACTGAACATACTCTATGTATTATGAACTTGAAGCATGCTATCAACCTAACATAATTATAGGCGTTCCGAAAATGTGATTTATTATAGTGTGCTTAATCTATATCTTTACTATTTATAAAAGGTGCATGCCTTATCTTGAATTTTTGAATTTTTTAAAAACTTAAAACTTAATGAAACTTATATGTGACAGTATTAGGTATCCCACGCAATTCAAACAAAAAATGTTGATATTATTGTTTGCATCATTTAATTTGTCGATATCATACTTTTCATACTTCTTGCATATTGCATCTACTCTCGTTATCAAATCTGCTACTCCCACATATACCTTTAGAAACCTCTAAATCGTAAACATGTTTTATTTCACAGAAACACACGCTTCGTATTTTAAAAAACACATGCTTTGCATCAAAGGTCAAACTAGAATTTACGATTTCACAAGCATACTTATTTGCCGCAAAATACCATCGTTTTGCACGTGTATACGTCTAGTTATATATAATAGAGGATGACATTGTTGAAATATTAATCATAAGAAAATTACTAAGTTACCCTTGAAACTTATTCAAGTTATTTAGGCAACTATCTAAACTACATCTATACCATCTATAAAACAAAAATGTCAAAGTGAAAAGTAAAAAGTCAGGAAAGTAAAAAGTTGAAACTAAAAATAAAAATGTTGAAAACGTACATAAAAAAACTATTAATACACATCGAAAACCGGGTTGACTCAGGACACTTCAAACCCTGCGGGTTGACCCGGTTTAATTTGACCCGTTTTTTCGACCTAACCCGTCGGGTTAATCCGATTTAAATTGACCCGTTTTTCTATCAGAACGGTTCAACCTGTTGAACCATCCGGGTCGAACCGGGTTTCAAAACAATATGTTTAATCCCCAAATCTTCAAACTTTTATTATTCTTTTTATAACGCATAATATTTTTATCACTAAAACTATATGTCGCTATAAATCTCGTTGTTATGCACAGGTACTCGTCTAGTATAATATAATAGGGAGATGGTATTGTCGAAAAGTTACGAAAATTACTATATTACCTAGAAACTTATTCAAGTTATTTAGACAACATTATAAAAATAACCATGATGTACTTTGTAAATAAATTTACTATCCATTAATTTGCCATGATGCATTTTCTTAAACGTCTTCATTTATATATGAAAATAAATATACAAAACAAGCAGCTAATTTTAAGAAAAGAAATTGTTGATAGAAATACATCTACAAAAGTAAATTACTCAATTTTTGTCTCTAGAGGTTAAATTAATGTGAATAAGTTCTTGAGGATAACTTAATAAGTTTTGTGTACTTAATTTTTTTAACTATATGATCCCTCGATTACTATTGTTTAAAGTTTTTCCAACCGCAAATTCACCATCCGTAAAGTTATCGTTAAGCAAAGTGTGCAACGAAGAAAATTGCTCGCCGGAAAGTATAACCGAAAGACATTTACTCGCAGAAAAATATAATTACACTGGTACCCGGCTAGTTTATTAATAACGAGATTAACTCCCGTTTAAGTTCTTACAACCTTCTAATCAAATATATTAGGATTGCAGTACTTGTTCTGGTTCAAGTAACTAAGTAAGTAGCAGTCGGCCTTAGCCCACTTTAGAATGTTGGACTTTGAGTCCAGTTGGGTGCTATAGCAAAGTGTATGGGTTATCCGTTATCCACAATCCTTTCATTTGTATCAACAAAGGATTCTAACAGATTAACCTAAGGACTAGAGGTGCAAATCGGTCGGTTAAAACCGGTTTTCGGGTTTTAGAAAACCGGTTTTCAAAAAACCAGTTTTTCTAAAAACCAGTTTCGGTTCGGTTCGGTTTTTTCGGAGTCGGTTTTTTTCGGTTAAAAATGTCCGGAACGGTTTTTTTCGGTTATAAATTTTCGGAATCGGTTTTTTTCGGTTTTTTACCGGTTCGTTTTTTTCGGTNTACTAAGGACCACACGAAATATCCATGACAATCTTTCAATACCTTGTCGATAATGGAACCAGCAAGCGTTGAGCAAATGACGTGAATTTATTATGAAGCAAAAAAGTAGACAAAATCCAATGTGCACATCATATTTCTTAACCAAGTTGTTTTGAACAATAAAAGAAACTCAATAAAACTCTTGTAGTTCGTAAAATCTTCTTTGTTCTTCGCGATATAGATGTTGAATGATTTCCCTATAGTCTTTATATTCTCGGGTAAAGACCATAAAATAACAACGTACTTTCTCCGATTTACCGAGATGAAACACCTACTTTTTTATTAACATTTAAGCCAACGAAACTATCAAGTATTGTTCCGATATCAACAAAAAGTTGTATTATATTATAAATAATAATTAAAATGACCATATTACCATTGTCTTCTTAAACATTAATCGGGTAAAGACCATAAAATAACAACGTACTTTCTCCAATTTACCGAGATGAAACACCTACTTTTTTTATTGTTCTGAATTCAACAAAAAGACTGATTATATTATAAATAATAATTGAAATAACTATATTACCCTTATCTTCTTAAACATAAATCCCTTTATAGAGTTCTGCTTAAACATAAACTCGTTTTAACGAGTGTTTTGTTTTAATAACGTTTGGGTTAGGGTGATATAACGGGTTATACGAATTTAAACTTATAAAAATCTTGGTATCATCATTAGTTGGGTTTTGTTGTCGAGTCGAGGTGATGCCGTGAGCATAAATGTTAATGGCCGAAGCTTGCTGGCTGCATTTCGAGTCGTGTCAAGTCGTGATAATTTATTTTTGAGCTTGTTGTTACTTTTATATACCAGGTTTGATTTATTGTTGGTTTTGAAAAGTTATGGTTGCGTTTGGATTTTATGGTTGTGTGATAAGATTTTTCTTTTGTTTTGTTTTTTACATGGATTTATGTTTAAGAAGACAAGGGTAATATAATCATTTCAATTATTATTTATAATATAATACAACTTTTTGTTGATATCGGAACAATACTTGATAGTTTCGTTGGCTTAAATGTTAATAAAAAAGTAGGTGTTTCATCCAGGTAAATTAGAGAAAGTACGTTGTTATTTATGTTTAAGAAAACAAGGGTAATATAGTCATTTCAATTATTATTTATAATATAATTGGTCTTTTTGTTGACTTCAGAACAATATTTGAAAGTTTCGTTGGCTTAAACGTTAATAAAAAAGTACATGTTTCATCTCGGTAAATTGAAGAAAGTACGTTGTTATTTTATGGTCTTTACCCTATATTCTCGTATGATACGTTTAAATTTTCACCTTCAGATTAATTATTCATTGGTAACACTATATAATCTCACATGGTGTACCATCATAAAAATTGTCTAGAACATGAGAGGGATGTCTCTAACAATAGATACAATTGACATGGTCTTCAAAAAATGGAGCATGAAGCATTCATAGGCCATATGTTTACCCAATAATCTTTTGTATTTTCAATAAAGACATTATCATAACATTTTATCTTCGATCATAACTCCCTTGATCTTTTGTTATTAGATCCGGCCAGCTTCGTAGCTATTCAAGTTGGCAGTTTGAATTCTGTTTCTTTATCATCTCTTATGTTATCACTTATGTATCGTGCTTTGTTTGATCCGCTCTACTTATTTTAGTTAGATGTTATTTATATTCCCAGGATAGAGGTTGAAAAATCATGTATGCATGTGTTTGGGATCAAAATTAGTTTGATACCTAAACTATACTCGGTTCATCCCTAAATCCACATTTCTACATCAGTTAACTAACTTCAATATTTAAAAACAAAACTTTTCAGAAATTTAACATACAATAAATACCTTTGTAGCTTATAGGTCATTCTTTTGATATTTTGAAGTACTTTCGAAGAGCTTGGTGGGAGTTATCTTGTGTTTTGCCCCTACTCAGCTGGATCCATCAGCAATTCGATATACAATACATAACTTTGTAAATAATCATTGGCTCGTTTTATTTGCTATCTTTAATTACATGAGAATTGAGTTCAAACATCTGCAAGAATTTATGAATCATGACAAGTCTTTGTAACTCACTATAGCATCAGTTCATTTTCATTCGTCCATTACATAATACTGGAGTTATTAACTACAGTTAAACTGCAATTACAAATTTTACCTTTCATATTTTAAGTAGAGGCGCCGTTTGTAATAGTGTGGTGATACGTACTATTATGCAACTTTCCCTAATGTCCAACTTTCCGGTGTTTAAGAGTTATGCGTGATTTTTATTACATGACTATCGTTTCTAATGTAATTGCTATTGTACATTAAAGTTGTTTTGTGTGCTATTGGTGTACCATCTATCAACTACAATCGAAGAACTTGAAATCTTGAACCCTAGCTATAGCTAATGCATATTAAAGTATAATTATCAATTCAAAGTTAATTAATTACTTAGTGAGAAATTGGAATTAACCAAGTGTGACTGTTATTCTGGATAAGTTTCAGTCACTTAATGGTGTCTGATGTAACATATAAGAACAATGATTAGAAACATATATTCTAGCTGTTCATCTCAAGGTATGCATGCAACATTTCCTTTTGAGTAAGATCCTGGTATTGACATGTTAATCTGCTAAAACAAAAGCAGTTAACATAGATTAGACTCAGTTCATTCTTAAATACAAATCTAAAAGCTACCACAATCTTTTTCTTACGGAAATTTGATTATTCTCATTTAGTGTGAGATAAGGTAAGCCGGGTATTTATTCTCTGAATTCCTTAGAATTGGTTTCTTTTGTTTTTTTGGTAGAAACCAGTTCACTCAACAGGATAACTAGCATTAGATTCCAAAAAAATCCCTCACAAATTAAGGATTAAAAGAAACAGCATTGCATAATATCTATAGTCAAATGAACGGTTGAAAATTACCAATTAACCCATCAAAAATAGGCATCTGAATATAATTAAGAATAATGCTTTGAGGGGAAGTGTGGTCAAGGTAAAATCACCAACTTGATATATTGGAAAGAAGAATAGTTTAGCCATCTCATATAAGCCAAAACCATACAAAAAGCACAACAACATTGGAACATATGCTGTTTTCCTCGCTACGTACTAGGATCTTATCACATGTCAAATCTACAGGAAACACAAAGAGGCATCATATTCAATCTTTAATCTGCCAACCGAAGATCAGTACCAAATCCGCTCTTCAACATCACCAACTTGCTTTGAGCTTGGTAATCTTTGTACCTGCATAATGCGTCATGTTATAGATTTGACATCAACATCATTAAGGACCACAAAAACATCATTGTAATGTCGATCATGTTGATTCTCATCCTTCCATTAATCCTCATTCACCTAGGACACAACGTATCATAGCAAGCTGGTATAGCTTTATTTTCTCGGCTTTTTTAATAGTTAGTTAAAACTTTATATCGAAACATGACTTAGTGTCGGTAGCCTCTCCTACTTGTTCTATGGGTGGAATAATAAGTTGTAAAATTGTTTCAACTTACAAAAGGTCAACAATTTTAGCCATCAATTGCAAGTGGCAGGTGCATGACAACTCTCACCGTACTGGTCGTTACGACCTGGACAAGAATCTAATAACCTTATTTCTCGGTAGTGGGCGTGCCTTAAAGTAAAACTATGAGCTTGATTGAATGACAATTCAGAATCTGCTTATTAAGTTTGATATTTTCATAATGATATAACCTGCATAGAAACTACATGCTTATAGCATTTTTACCAATCAATAGAGCTAATAATTTAATAAATTTCAATATCCAACCATATCTTATATAGTCAAATACATTTTTAGTTTTGGAACTGGTTTATACAAACCATAAATTTATTTTCACATACAATAAGTGTTTAAGATAAAAGTAAGTTCAATTATTTTAGTTTTTACTTATTAGAAAAGCAAATATCACACACATTTATATATTACATAGTATGTAAGTCAGTTGCTTACGGTTTGGTCAAAGGAAAGTTCAATTTTATTATAGGGAGTGATATGCACTCCACAATAAGTGATGTGCACACCACAAATATATAAATGTGGTGTTACCATATGTAACTTTTTTTTTTTTTTTAAACTAGTGATGATATATGTACGTGTATACCTTCTTTCTCAAATACATCCGCCCCTGTTTAGTTTTATAGACTTTTAAGAAACAAACTTGAACTTTAAGTTTACCTAAGATGCCGTCCGGAACAATATGTCGCGTTCAAATGTAATCATTACAATTTGAGCTCAACTGAAAGCCAATGTTCCAGAGTCGAGACCTTGCAAATTAAACATCGTGTTCGAATACTATATCTATTCCCTTTATCCTTTTTATCTGGGTATCAAATGTATTAATGGGAGGCAATTTTCTAAGAATGAAGTTCCGCTTTTATGCAAGAACATTTGTAGCTTTAAATTCAATTTTCAAACATTATCAAAGAAGAATTGTCGATTGAATGATAGAATATATTCTATGTTAAAACCTATTTCTGTAAATAATATATCAAGTGAATGGTTCAAATTAAAAGAATATAAATCTTTAGAACACGCTTTTTTTTTTCCTTGTCAACTCTATATATACCCAACTAAAATATTATAATGTCATATTTAACCAAAACATTATTTAACTACATTGTACAATACTGAATGATGTTACATATTGTTGAAAGTACACTTGTGAGGATGCCAGATATCATTCAAAACTGATGCTATAATTACTTTGGCTCTGGTTCCGTTGTTGATCATGATTGAAAGTTTGAAACTACACTTGTGAGGATGCCAGATTCATCCAACAAATTAAACGGACCATTGAACCAATAGGAGATGTAAACTTATCCAGCGAACAAAACGGATCAAAGTCTAACTAACAAACTCGTTACAAAACTAATCAAACCAAACCCAAATACTCATTGATGTGTCGTGAATAGTATAGTATAATATCCAAGCAATTTCTCAAGGAATAAGAAATTACTCGGGTCGTGTCCGTGCGAAGGTTAAATGGAATCTCGTTAATCGTGATTTGAGAAACCGTATTTGTGAAAAGTGAAAAAGTGAAAATAGTGAAATAGAAATTCAAATAGTGATAACGAATGACTAATAATGCACAAAGTACAAGCTATATATGCACAATTACCTAAAAACTAAAAACGGGAATTCAAACACGTATTTAAAACGTAACGTACAAAATAAAACGCGACTTTTATTGAAAAATGATCCTAAAAATGTGAAACAATTTTCTAAAAATCTTAAACAACTAAAAAGAATTTTGAGAAAAAGAAAAATATTTTTTTGGCTTTTTATTTATTTAATATGAATTAAAAGCTATTTTTTTGTATTTTTATTTAATAAAAGAAATTCAAACAAATTTTAAAATGAAAAATTTATTCTACAAAATTATTTTCTAAAAATCTTATTAAACTGAAAATGAAATTTAAAAATAAAATCAGAAATGATTTTTGTCTTTTATTGATTTATTTGGAAATTAAAAATGATTTAAAATGATTAAAAATCTAGAAAAATTCAAAAGAAATAGCAAAACAACTCAAATAAATCTGAATTTTTTTATGAAAAATCTAAAATATTATTCTAAAGATTCTGTGAGAAAAACTTTTTCAAAAATAAGCTGAAAAGTGCTTATTTGAGCTTAACACAGCTTATTCAAGTGCTTATTAATAAGCACTTGAATGTAAACTGTGGGATAAGGACTCAGAATGTTCCTTAAGCTCAAATGAACTCAATTCAATCCATTTTTTTGATCAAGTGAAACTCAGAATTTGAGAATGTAGTTCAATAAGACTTAATAAGCACTTATTTGTTACCAAATAAGCACTTATGAAGTACAAATTGAAAGTAACTATTTAAAATGACTATAATGCAACTGAAGACACTCAAAACAAGTACTAGAACAATATATATAAGCCAGAATCACACAATGCATCTAACTGAATCTTACAGCAATAAGCAGAAATGGGACAAGGTTTGGAGGCTAATTAAGCACACTGAATAAGCAGATTTCTACAAACTAAGTGGGGCAAAATAAAGTCTACCAACCAGATAATAGGAAAAACACAAAAGCCCCAAATCTTACAGTCCAATTGAAGTCCAATTAATCAAAAGTTCAGCAACCAAAATCAAGTGTGACTGCAGTTCAAGCTGTATAAGTTGACTTTTTATATATCCCTACACAGTTGACTTTTATGAGATTAAATCTACTCTAGTTGATTTATTATGATGATCCAAGCTTGACTGATACTAATCTTCACTAACTAAGCTACTTATGCAATATGTAGAAAGAGCTAGCAGATTATTCTTACCACAGTTAACTGTGGTGAAATTATTCAAGTAACTATGACTATTTATGAAGTGACTTACCTATATTAATGCTAATCTGAGCTACATATCATGTAATCAAGCAACTGAGATCAAAAATTCCACAGGCTAAAAACCTTAACTCTCAGTAATGTACAGATCCAAACACTCCTTTATTACTCAAATGCACTATTACTAACAGACTTAAAGCACTAAACTGCAATCAAATCAACAAACTCAGTTATATTTCATCACTATAGACCAAATCAGCAGTATTCAACAATAATGAACAACCAAAACTCAAAATCACAGATCTATCAATTATGCAAATAGAACAGTGTTCTACAAATTCAACTTCAGCCAATTACCTCTAACCAAGTCAATCCTCAATCTCAGCTATCAAGTTTCATTCAACAACTACTATAGAGCTCAGAACATGATCATACAACAACAACTAACAACTCTATAACAGATTCAATGGAATGAGCAAATGATGAAACAGTTACACAGATCTAGAAATACTAGTACTCAAAGCAATCAATCAAGCACAAACTAGCAAAATATCAATCAAACATGATCCAATAACAACAATAGAACAGTTATCTAACAAATATCACAAGGCTACACTAATATTCAACAACTTCCAAATAAAAGCTACTTCAATGGAAAATTAAGAACTGAAAATGTAAATTGAATCTTACAAACTGGATCTCAGCTCTCTGAGATCTTCCAGAGCTTGCCTACCCCTTGGATAGGCTTATGGATAGGCTGTAAACAGCTGAATCACAATTGACTGAGATGTTGACTTTCGTTAACTTTTTAAGTAAATGGAAGTTGTGTTCTATTTTACCTAAGCACAATGTTCACAGTAGCTATTAAGCTAATATGAGCTTGTGAATCTAACAAAAAAACTTGATTGCAAGCTGGAAGTAGAATTTGA
Source organism: Artemisia annua (assembly GCA_014162995.1). NCBI lineage: Eukaryota > Viridiplantae > Streptophyta > Magnoliopsida > Asterales > Asteraceae > Artemisia > Artemisia annua. The sequence continues at coordinate 11,393 of LBNU01029112.1, forward strand.
CAAATAATTTTTTTATTTTTCTGTTTTTTATTTTATTTTGTTTAATTGAAAGAGTGAAATGATTATACTTTGAAAAAAAATGAAGATTAAGCTGATGTAAAGCTAGGTAACTGAATCAATAAGCTGAGAGCTTATGAAATTTATAAGCTAAAATGTAAAAAACTGAAAAATTAACTTCTATTAAATCTCAAACGTTTACAAGTTACAAAGAAGAAAAATGAGAAACAAAATCAGCAGCATTTCATTACACTAATTTCTACATGCCAGATGAGAGAAATTGAGGACTATTTATAACGAATGAGAGAGGAGCTTGGGGTGCCTTGGATTCCATCTTGAGAAGCTGCTAGAATGCCAAGTTGGCAATCCACATGAAGGTGTGTGCTTCTTTGTCAGCCCTCAGATCACATCCCACCAATCATGACCCTTGGATTGAGTATCTATGACGCGTCCAAGCCAATAGGAGGCTGCCATGTCACTAAACGTGTGTTTCTTTAGATTGCCTAACATCTGACACCTTCTGACACGCGTATGAAAAGACCAATTAACCCTTAATTGTGGTGAATTTGATGGACGGGTAATTTAGGGTTCTTATTGTGAATAGTAAACTGGGTAAATTTTGGATTTGGGGGCGGGAAAGGGTAAATTAATTTTTTATTCGTTTGACTAAGTATAAGGGAGTGGGCCGGGTATTTCATTTTGGTGGGATTGGGCTTTGGGTTTTCTTAGTAATAATGGACCACTTATATAAGAGTATAAGGTTTTTTAGAGTTTAAGTGAATTTAACAAGGACCAAGGATGTAAATTCTGAAACTTTAAGGGCCATTTCTGCCAACTCTGAAAAGTTCTTCAAGGGACTATTTTGGCCATTCTTGAATAGTTGGAGGGCATAAGTTGACCTTTCTTCATAAATGACTTTGAAGCACTTGATAACATGGCTTAAGCCAAATAGCCACATGAGCATCTCACTTTTAACACTCACACACTAAAATACCCCCTCCTCATGACTTGAGCCATTTTCACCTTTTGAAATCCACCATTTTCTTTTCTATTCTATTTTTTCAAACAAACTAATTTTTCATCATTAAATTAAACTACAAATAATATTTTTATAAAAAAGTTACCAAATTTAAAATTAAAATTAAAAAAAAATATATATAAAAAATAAAAAATAAAAAATAAGCTAATATTAAACATACTTCATCTTCCTCATATTGTAAACACACACACTGTAATCACGCACGCGCCAAATCAACACACACACGAATACACAAAATGCACTAAACACTTTTTTATATGATTAAAAAAAAAAAAAAAAAAAAANATCGGATGACCAATCCTTCAAGTCAAATTGTCTATCTAGGTTTGTAGAAGCTACAACCCAAAATTCATAATGATCCAACGATTAATGAATAAAATATTCCAATTTTCCCAGAGGTCATAGAGATGACGAACGGAAACAAAACAAGATCCCTTCGTAACACCAACAATTAATCGACAATATGAGGATGCCTAATTATCGACAGCTTGTACCTAATTTTTTGATGCCATGTTATAAACAAAAAATTAGTTGAAACTATATGGATTTGATTTATCAAATTAGGAGCATACAATGTTTATATAGGAATGGGAGGTGATTTGCACACATTGTTTTTTGATTTGCACACTCATATGCACAAGCAGGTAAAGCTTGATGTATATATATAGTACAACTGTCTAAAGCACTGATGAGTGTGTATGAATCAAAAAAATTGGTGTGCAAATCAATTCCGGGAGGAAAACATTAAAGCACAGATACCTATTGATTTATCAAACTAGTACGGTCATACAAGCCTTATTAAGATGATAGTTATTAGAAGAAACTTGGTATTTTTTTTCTAAAAGGATCGACTTCATATTCATTGCCATCCAAGGGGCTTGGTTCATGTTGGTTTCTTTGCAGGTGATTACTAACAGAGCTCAACCTCTCGTACTCGTTTTTGCACATCTCTATATCACATAGGACCGATCATTGAGTGTTTTGTAGCTTCGACCTCTCTACGAGCAACAAAACCACATGGTCTTCCACCTTTGTAAGGGATTTACTGGGTGCGATTTGCATCGAAAGATCTCATTACAAATATGGCAGATTGTTAAGATTAGATAGACATACACACATAAATGAATTCAGAGATCAATAAATTGAATCCCAATCCAGAGTTGTTGCTTTATTTACAGCCATTTCATGATGTAAAAAATAGAAAACGAATTGGTTATAAGACTAATAAGAGACTTGAAATTTAATCATATAACCAAAATCCTCCAGCTAATAATAAGGCCGAACTTAAATATTTAAGAAATCTTATTTGTTAAAAAAAATAAATAAAAAATAAAAGATAAAATAATAATAATAATAAAAAGTTAAAACGTATTTTTTTACCCTGCAAATGGTCAAAAATGAACGAAAAATACCACGTTCTAGTCCAAATATGGTTTTTGTTTAGTGGCATGTTTTCCAAACGTGATTTTTGATGGAAATTTAGTGCAATCGAGGGATGTGATCATATATGGAAATGGGATTACAAGTATGAAGTGTACACTCATTAAGTCATTGAATCTGCCATACTCAACAGTGGTGCTGAAGAAATAAACTGGCTGATAAGCTCATCAGAGAGTTCTACTTTTAACTGAGTAAACTCTAAACAAGTTCATAAGAGAGTAATTCATCAGAAGGGTCACCTTTCAGTGAGTTAACTCATCAGAAAGTATACTCTTTCAGTGTGTATAATCATTAGCATGAGTATTCCATCAGCAAGCGAACTCTTCAGCGAGTGAGCTGCTATGTTGTAACCGTTTTGGAGCTATTTCTTTCTCATTTGTATTTGCCATGACCCATGATGAATATGCCTTGTAAACTCTGTTTAATGACCCATGATGAATATGCCTTGTAACCACTTAACTATTATGGACGAATTCTTGAACCTCCATAATTGCTACCCTCGTGATTCTTATGGATTGATGCCCCACCTACGATCACGGAACGTAGTTCTTTTAGCATAGTGTAACAATTGTCAAGTGTTTTCATGGATTTGGTAAAACCATGATCCATATACTCTCCAGACCATACCCCACTAACAGTATGGGTTTTTGAATCTTCTACACCATTCACCATCTAGGATACTAACAAGCTCTAGATATTAATTGAAGTAGAACTTCTACACCAATTACCACCAGGATACAATGTGTCTCTGATGCCAACTTACGCACGACGCGTGTAAGCGAATTTAGATAAACCCTAATCCAAGGGCGATATACGAGGCGCACCTCAAGGGAATAAAACCCTAACAAGAGTAAAGACTCTTAAAACACAAGTTTATTAATAATCAATGATCAAAAGATGATTACAACGAAACAAAAGCCCTATTTTTATAGGGTAGTAAAACTTGTAGAGAAAGAAAACCTAATTATTCTAGAACCAACAAAATAAAGAAATTAAAATAAAAAATAACGACCCAAACAAAACCCAGTAGGGTTAATTCAAAAGTTAATTGCCTGGAAACCTTATGAGCCGTAAGTTTGTGTAGGAGAAGTAGAAGTAATGGTAGTAACTCTACTCCTCTTTGTTCTTGTAATGTACTGAGGTTACTTGTAGATTTTCGGTGGAAAGTAGGAATATGGGAAGTAAGTCTACTCCCCTCAAACGGAACTTTACTGAGGTTACTCCTACTACAACTAACATCATTCTATATTGGTGTCTTGATCACGAATCTCGTCCCTATCAATTGGATTCTAACTTAGGATCTACTTGCCAAATGAATTTAGTAGACAGAGATGATGGGTTAATGTATTTTAAGATGATTTATATATGTTTCCAAGGACTGAAGCATGGTGAATTTAGTAGACACAGACAATGTACCAGGCACATTTACTCCAATTTTAAGAAGAAATGGACATGTCTACAACATGAAATATTGTTCCGGGCTGTTGCTGCCACGATAATGCAACAACAATTTTTGCAAATGGAACATATAAAAGGTTTGGATGAGAAAGCTTATAACTGGTTGGTTAAGAAAAATCCAAACACATGGTATACGACTTATTTTGAATAGATAGATGCACTGCGGCCTTTAATGGCATTTTTGAAAGTTTTTAACTCAACGATTCTAAGTGCTATGGAAAACCAATAAGCACCATGTTAGAAGACATTAGGATTTATCTAATGCAAAGGTTTTGGTTCATGAATAAAATTGCCATGGATTGTGAAGACAAAAAACACCGTCAGTGAAAAGATAATTAGAAATGATGAAAAATGAACAAAGGTAATGTGGTGATAACATCAAATAGTCCTGATATTTAAGTATCAATTTCCCCCTAATATGCTCATAATTTGTATTAATTATAAAGATATATACTCTGATTTCTTTATATTTCGTTTTCAGGTTACAAATGAGCTTAGGAGCTAAAGAGACGCAGAAATTGGAATGAACTTGCAAAAGATGCATATTTTAGTATGCTGAAGGAAGCTACAGCGTAACTCATACTCTCCATTACGCTGTAGTTAGGAATTCAAATATGAATACTAAAGTCAACGCTGATCAAGGATTACGGCGTAACTACATCTTTAAGATTACGCTGTAACTATTCAAGACTTAGAAGAATTCCGAATAATGAAGGCTATGTCATAACCACATTATGAAGTTATGGCGTAGTAGCTGATCAATATGAGATCCAAGATTATAGCAAAGATTACGGCGAAACTGCACTAAAGATTACGACGTAACAAGAAACCCTAAGGGGCTACGGCGTAACAAGTTTCTCAACTACGCCATAGCCAATGCTATTGAATACGATCATTCACGGTTACACTAGTTACGGCATAACCAGTTCATAGGGTTATGCCGTAGCTATGTCGGGCCTATAAATACCAGCCCTCATTTCTGCATTTGACACATCTCATACACCACCAAAAGTCAGAGAACAAAAGGAGGTCTTTAGGAGGCCACCTATAGCAGCATACGGAGCAATTCCAAAGGAGAGATCACGCCTATAACACCATAAGTTTTAGTTTTCATTGTTTTAATGTACATTTTCGAATTCATGTCTTTATTCACTGTGTTAAACATTGAATTGGGTGTTCTTTATAACATGATCGGCTAAGCACATTTGGTGCTAGCCTAGTTATGATTTCTATCTTGTTGTGATTATGCTTTTGTACTATTCATAAATGCTTCTAGTGTGTGCATGCTTAGTTTATCGTTAAATCCTCTAGTTGCGGTAGTTTTGAAGAACCGGTTGTACTTGGTATGCTAGGCGAATCGACCAAAGGACCCTAGTGTAGTTAGGTTATAAGGGAAATGGGAAAGCAGACCGTAAGTGCTAGTCATTAACCTTGTGTGCAAATCGACCAAAGGACCACCTTCCGGGTTGGATAAACTTGAGTAGTTAGATGTATGGTCTAAGATCCGAGAGGCCGGGCCATACAAAGATAAGTCTAGCATGTAGTTGCACTTAATGACTCAAACTAGTCTACCGTACGTCGGTTTACTTACAAAGGTAATGCCTTTGGTTCCCGACAGGATCCTAGGGAGATAGGCTAGGGAAATCGACCAAAGGAACCTAGTGATATATGTCCGCCCCACTTGTTGCATTCGAATAGTTTCGTAGAGAACATAGTCATGGCAATATAGGATGACTAGCTAGACTAGTACACTTTCTCTCTATTGCTCACAATCTTATTTACTTTCAGTTTTTGTTTTATTTATGTCTTATTAGTGTAATTAATCATTTCAATCTTAAAACTAGTTTAAAACGTGACACCATACTTAAATAGGATCCACCACACATAGCTCTTGGGACGACCTTGGTATTACCATTTACTAGTCTACATGCGACCGGATACACTGTCCGTTAGTGCATTAGGTTAGACCTTAGGCAATCGAGACTATTATAGATTTAAGACCTGGTCAGTAAAACCTGCATTATGTGGATTTATAGGAAATGGATTGTGTACCCTAGTGGGTTCTAAGAAGTTGAAGTTAGGAGGTCTGAGGAAGCTTATGGAATCAATATGAATACAAGGAAATGTGTTTATAGGATTTGGGAGCTCGGTAGCATTCTTTGTGTACATATTGTTGATGCATACATATACATCAAGATGGATCCAGAACTTGGTGTAAGTGAAAGGTATTCTCAAAATAGATGGTTTGAGGCCTATCAATATTCTATTAGGCCAGTTTTTTGATCAAAAAATTGGAAGCCTTTTACTTTCTAGATCATTTACCTCCAATAGAAATAAAAAAATGACATGTAGGCCTAGAAAACAAAGGATAAGACACTCTAGAGAAGGAACATGAGCTTAGCTGGGTTGGCCGAATAATGCATTGTCTTAGATGTTGGGAAAATGGGCATAATAAGACTAATAGCACCGAATATTGATTATTGACCTCTTTGGTCTATTGTTTATTGACTCATTTTTTCTTTGTTTATTGACCTATTTGTTGTGCAGAAAGTGTACAGAATATTGTTTATTGACCCATTTGGTGTGCAGAATGTGTAGGATAGAATATATTGAAACAAACATTCCATGGTTCATTTATTCAAAAAACTAAACACTCACGTGGATTGGTTGATACAACTTAAACCTAATACATAAGAAACACAACAACCTTGTTTTCTAAATACCTAAACTAATACATAAGAAGAACAACCAACAAAAGGGCCAAAACCACCACACATTTGAACCAAAAGCTACTCTTTTTTTTATTGTTCAGAAGTTCTAACTCCATTTTCACCATCTGCAACACCATCTCATTCTGATAAGCCTCTAACTCATTTTACAAACTTGCAAGTCTTAGTTCAACATTAACTTGAGCAGTGCACTTTTGTCTTTCTTCTAAATTCAACGTTAAATAAAGCTAAAAAAGTTGACTCTTATACCATGGATTATTAACTTCAGGATCAATCCAATAGAAATAATTGCAACGCCTAGTACCACCAATCTGTGAAATTAAACAGAGTAAAAAAAAAAAAAAAAAAAAAAAAAAAAAAAAAAAAAAAAAAAAAAAAAAAAAAAAAAAAAAAAAAAAAAAAAAATCTAATTTTAGTAAGGGTAAACACTGAAATTTAAAAAACCCTAATTTTAAGAATTGGGCAGAACTATGAAGTAATATTCAAATACTTACGTTTGTATTGTGGCAGTTATGAAATATTATCAGTCCAAGAAACACAATGGACTAGTTGTTTTTGTCACTCGAAATGAGTGGGTATAACCCGACGACGATGAATACTTGAAGATGATGCTGACATTTTGAGAGAATTAGGGATTAAAGACTTTTATATGAAACCCTAAATTTTGAACATGATTGAACCATTATGATAGCTGCTAGGGTTTTTAATTGGGGGTTAACATGAAATGAATAAGGTTTTTAGATATAAAGAGATGTGTTGGATTATTTTAGTTAGGCGGGTCAAATAGACCCCGTCCAACTCATACACACATATGGAATTAAAGGAATTAAATTGATACAAAAAATTCACGTCAATAAATACTAGATGAAACCAGTTTTGCTATGTAGAATGAGTATTATTTTCGTCCGTGAAACATAATAAGTTATTTGAGATGTACGTTGAGTATTTTCACTGTTTACTCTATAACTAATAAACTAGTTATAATGCCCGCGCACGCGCGGGGTTTTTTAAAAATTTTTGAATGACATATTTTAATTTATTAAAAAACAAATAATTTAATTTTTATTTTGTTTGATTTATGATTTTTAATTGTAGTTTTTTATGATTAAAGATAATCATTTAAATCTTATCTATATTTTTTGTATTTATCTTCTACTTATATAGTACTATAGTATATCAACAAAACGAATTTAAAAACTTATAAATTAAATAATAATTAACATATTACCTAATAAGGAAATATTCTTTTTTTTCAAAATGACAAAGTACCCATTAGGGGTTTTGTTTTATTATATAAAATAAGAGATGTATATTTAAGTTAATAAAAATGTTATTTTACCCATGTATTCTACTAATATACATTTAGAAAAAATTAACGTGCACTATGAATGGTGACATGCTAACATACACCAAACTAAAATGCACCAACTTAATTCTTTATTATTTGTTATTACAATCTTTTAATAATATGTATTATCCATTTTCTTCAATATTTGTTATTGTAATTCTAAATGTATCCGCAATAAAGCGTGGAAAAATTTTACGATTGTATAGTTTAGTTTCATAATATCGCTTTAATTAAATTTGGTTGTTTTGGTTGGAGAAATCATGAGCCAGATATTAGCCAATTGCGAGAAGTAGTCTCATGATAATTATAGCCTAGGAAATTAAGATTTATAATAAGCATATTAGTTAAAGGTTTTTTTTTTTTTTTTTTTTTTTTTTTTCTCTATTTTTTTAGCTGATTTTAAAATTGAAATACTATACGTTTAAAGTTAATAAGATTTGTAGAATTTTATTTCCCTGAAAAACAAGTCATGCTTTTATATCCGTAGCAACGCACGGGCCAAACGTGTCCTTGTTTAATACATTAGCTAAACTAGCAAGGTATTCGTGAGTTGCAGCGGTGGGTATCATGTAATTAAAATTTTCAGCAAGTCATGCTTTTTGAGTATAAGTTTTTCTTGATTATAATTTTATGAGAACTTTATATTGAAATTAACTTTACACAACAGCCAACTATTATATAGAAAAGTATATTAAGTTTGATAAAAACGTATATTATAATAGACCATATCATTATTTTGAAAACCCAAAATAACATCAAATCGTCCACTTAACGTGTTCACCAGTTTTAAAAAAATAGACCATATCATTATTTTATCTAAAAAGACATATATAAATAAATTATGGGCACATAAGGATTGTTGATAATTCTAACTTGTTATGACAATAAAATTTGTTTTGTTACAAATGGGCCTAACAAATAAACGAAAGATATATTTAATTTTAGGCTTGTACTTTTTTTACCTTATAAATATTAGGGTTAATTTGTTTTTCTTATCGTCGTGTAAATCAAAGCATCCTTCTTAGTTCTCCCCCTTTAAACCATATAATAACGTCTCCAGTTCTATTTTTAAACTTCTCGTGTTCTTTTGGTTTGAAAATTTATTGTTATTGATTTCTAAAGAAATTTAGTCTTTTTTTTATCATCTATGTTACTCTTTATCTCTATTAAAAAAGTTAAGGTAGTAAGTTATCATCTTTTATAAAATTTATCTTTTATGCATGAGTTTTATTGATGTTATAATATATTTTCTGTAAAGTTTTAAACTTCTCATTTTTATCATTGCTCGTTTATTTTTGTGCTTTTATTGTTTATGATAAAGAAAAAAACTGCAATTAATATAAATCTATATCCAACGAGATAATCATGTTAGGCCAATATAATTAGCTTAGGTAGCAAATGTATAATAAGTGCCTTCAGAGTAATTCGAGTGTTTCTCTTCTTTTAAACCTCCTTAAGGTAATTAGTATTACCATCGCATGAGTTATTTATTTTGTGTCAAAACATTTCAACAATTTGTAATTAAAGTTGCTCATCTCAATGACGTACCTGATAGGACTTGCGCATTTGATATAGCTATACGTGTTTTAAGATGCGTGATTTTTTTTTAAGTGTTTGGCTTCTTGGATCTTAACAATAAATGATTATGTATACTACTTATAATGCATGTTAGACCCTCTCTCTTATTAAATTTTTAAGATTTTCTAATATAGATTTTAAGTAAATACACATATTAAAGCTTTATGTATAATTAATTTATGCACAACCATATATATTAAACAACTGCAATTAATACTCTTCTTAAATCACTGATTTACTGAAAAATGCAACCATTTTACCACATAGTACAATCTAATTAAGCTATTAATCATCTATTGTTAAAATTCAACAACCCAAGCGCTTAAAACATCAACAAAAACAACATAACCTACACAACTTAAAAGACCAACATGTACAACTTAAAGGAAAAACATGGTTAAAGTTACTCAAATATAAAATTATCACAATCTATAAAGTTATTGTAACGAAAAACATAAAATTAAATGACATTAATCGCCACAAATTTTGTTACAGGGTACCCGCCGCCGCATCGCGCGTGTACACTGCTAGTTAGTTTGATTAGGTTATAAAATGTGATAAAATGATTGTATATTTGAGTGAGATGTGATATAAATAGTGCATTAATTGTATGTATTAATGTATTTCTTTAAATAGTTGTTTTTTTAACGATCTTTAAATAGTTGTAAATAATGTTTTTTTACTTGCAATGCTTAAAAGTTAAAATGTATAGATAAACTTTTATTGATTAATAGCAAAAGTAATACAATTCTTTTTATTATAAACAAGTGTTGATTTNTTTTTTTTTTTTTTATTAAGTTTTTCATTTTGAATATGTTGTAAATGCTTTATAATGTAGTATAAATGTGAAGTTTATGATATGGAAAATTTATAAACATAAACTAAATAAAGTAATGAACTATTACTTTTATATGACATAAAGTGTTATTAGACAAAGATGTTACTAAAGTTTGGGTTTATGTTGTCCTAAGGTAATATAGTTTGAAACTTGTCATCCAAGTTACTCAACTTCATGGGTTGGTTAAATTTGTCACTGAACATTATGAAAGTTAGCCCTCAGCTCACTCCCTTGGTGGGCAACCGGATGATGGCAATTTGCCTTGTGCACGTGGAATTTTCCACAGGGTTATTGTACAAAGATGTCACTAAAGTTTGCATGAAATTTGTCATAAGGTAATAAAGTTTCAAAGTTGTCATCCAGGTTACTTAACGTCACGGGTTTGTTTTATGTGTTACCGAACCTTTTAAAACAATATACAAAGATGTGTTACTGAACCTTTTAAAACAGTATACAAAGATGTCCTTGTGGTTTATGGGGAAACACGAATTTAGTCCATAAATTTTTTTATCATACATTTAACTATTAATACGTTAGCAAGGTCCGTTTTTATACTCTTTCTTACTTTATTTTATCCGTTTTTATACATTTTCACCCGTTTTATACGTTTTTATACACTTTTATCCGTTTTTAAACGTTTTCGTCTGCCATTATACGTTTAGGTCCATTTTTATATATTTTTCTTACGTTTTATACATTTTTATTCATTTTTATCTGTTTTCATACAATTATACCCTTTTCATATGTTTATATACATTTTCGTCCATTTACGCGAAGGACTCTCTTTACGCTTTCGTCCGTTTTTATACGTTTTCATACATTTTTATCCGTTATTATATGTTTTCATATGTTTTTATACGCTTTCATACGTTTTTATCCGTTTTTTTTATCTATTTCATATGTATTTATACGTTTTCATACGTATAAAAACAGACAAGAACGTATAATACAGATGAAAACAGATAAAACGATGAAAACTTTTGAAAATGGACGAAAACATAAGAAACAGATAAAACGATGAAAACGTATGAAAACATATAAAAAAGGTCAAATTAATAGAAATATAACTTGGATGACAAATATAACCGGTCGCAAGAAGTTGGGTAACCTGGATGACAAAAAATGTATGCCACGTAGGATTTTCACCGGTAACTCTAGGTTACCCAAAACACAGTAACAAATTTAACCGGTCACATTAAGTTGAGTAACCTGGATGACAGGTTTGAAACTATATTACCTTAGGACAACATAAACCCAAACTTTAGTAACATCTTTGTCTAATAACCCTGACATAAATGTATAATTTTCTTTTTAAATAATCTATAATAAATGTGTAAGAATAAAAGAGTGTAAAATTATTATAAGGGAGATGATTTGCACATTTTATTCAATGTTATAAAGAGTTGTACATTTGTTATGTGCTGCTTTTCAATTTATAAACTGAAGTGTGCAAATAAAACAAAATAATATGCCTATCAATTCCCTTATTATAAAGTGTGTGTTCGGCTTTGAAATACATTCAATGCGTCAGAAATTTTGAGAATAAAAAATTGAAATAGAGGTATGGATATGGAAAACAAATGGCAATCCTAATCAGAATGACTAAGAGTACAATCAAAAGGGATGGAAACTGGAGACAACTTTATGTAATGGAATGCTTCATTTGACACTTTTCTCCAATCCTAGGTCTCGAAGAACTATTCATCTTTGTCTGGTCTCTTCTAGAATGACAAACTTATAAACTACATTAATCTTGAATATATAATACTATACATCTATCTCAGTAAATAAAATCTAGAAATAAGTTACCTATAAGACTGGGAGTTTTTTTTCTTTCGATTTTGTTCTTTAACAAATTACTGTGGCACGCAGTCAAGTAAATTGAAATATTTTGTATGCTAACAAAAAAATTCATTTCTGTTTCTAGTTTTGTACATAAACATTAAGCAAATTCTTGAAATTTGATAAATAGTATTATGGGCCGATGACGTATAGTCCATACTCGGGTCACGAACCCGATTAGTGAACATTCCTAACATCCAAGCCCACCACGAATGGGCTATCATAACAATAGTTGGACTACCAAACTAATGGTTTGGGCCCACGGAGCCCAAGCCCAAAGATATTTATGGATTGGATAGGCGATATCTCTTATTAAAGAGATATATACCAAATATCCGATGTCGGCGGACACGCCGAAAAGTGAGGAGCACGAAACCTTATCGGTTACGTGTGTATATAAAGGGCATCATAGCTCTCGTCTAAGGTACGACTTACAACCCTAAAACTCTTCACAACCCTAAATCGATTACTTACTCTCACGCCGGAGGATAATCGGGAGAAACAATCCCTCGATAAGCCTAACGGTGTCTGTTGCTTTCTTAGTGCGCAGGTCTCAAGAGCATTAAGATCTAATTGGTACGAGAACAGGAACCCAAACAAGGAACGCCCAACTTTTGTATCAACATGGGCGTTCATCGGTTCCGTTTTTAGGTTTGTGGGTTGTATAGTTTGGGTTCATTGGTTTGAAAATTTTCAAAGTCAAAACCAAAACCAAACCAAACCAATTATAAAATAGATAAAACCAAACCATACACCAAATTAGAATTCGGTTTGGTTTCGGTTAAAACTAAGAAAACAAAATTCAAATAACCTTCAAAATATAACCTAGAAGTCACAACTAAAAATTTAAGTAAATTTAACAAATCAAAAGGTCTCACAACGTACTCAAGGAAATCAACAAACAAAAGTTTAAGAAATCAAAATGTTTCAGAATTTAACGAAAGTAAATGATAGCGATAAAATGTTATTCGAAGAAGTCTTTTGAAATCTTATTAAATTGAATATTTCTTCTTCAAGCATCTCAAATCATCTTCTCCCATGTTACATTTGATGTTGTTTTCCTCTTTCAAAAAGCAATGATTGATTTGAGGAGTGATTAGGTTAAAAGATTTTAAATTATTAGAATTATTAATTGGGAAGTTAAAGATAGTAAATTTATATATATATATATATAATTATTATTATTTTTTTTATGTGAATAGAGATATTCGGTATTTTCGGTTTGGTTTGGTTATATATTTTTCAAACCCAAAATCAAACCAAACACCAATTATATACTTCGGTTCGGTTTCAAACCAACCATACACCAATTAAATTTTTTGGTCCGGTTTTATTCGGTTTCGGTCGGTTTATTTTTCGGTTTGTTCGGTATCAAACCAAACACTAAACACCCCTAAATAGTATTGTATTTGTCTTTAAATTTGAAATTTCACATATCTGTACAACTTATAAAACAAATTTGCTTACTTTTTAAAACTTAAAAACTTTTAAAAATGAGAAGTTGATTCTTTTAAATACTCTTTAAAATAATTAACTTACATAAATCTTAAATGAAAACTTTATTAATGGAGACATTTTATTAACAGAAACTTTGTAAACCTATATATACTTTTAAAATAAATAACTTAAGAAAATCATAAATGTGGCTCGTGGATGAACAAATTCTACACAGTTTAAATAATAATCAGTTATACCGGTTCACACAATGATTACAAAGTGAACTCATAAGTGTTGCATTAAGGATCACACTAAAATACAACTTCACAAGTATAATATTTCCCTCTATAAACCGTTGCTTTAATTTGCGTGGGTATTCGTATAGTCTTATAGATAAGTTTGCAAAATCCATAGCAAATAGAAGCTTGCTTCAACTGTAAGGTTGAGTATTACTTGTTAGGGCTCTAAACGAAATGAATGTTTAGTGAACAATTCATGAACAATTTGGTAAAAAGTTTTTTTTTATGTTCGTTTATTTATTAAATGAACGAACATGAACAAATTTTTACATTCATTTTATTAACTGTGATACATCAGAATTAAAAATGTGGTGCATCATAGTTAAAAAGACCCGGTGCGGTAGAATAAAATATAAAGAAAGATATTTTTGTAATTTTAGCTTTATTATTTATGTTTCTTAAATTAGTTTTTTTGTGTGTGTGTTTGAATCATTTGTATAACATGCTTTATTATTTGTATTCGTGACATTTAATGCATATATTGTGTTTAAGTTTGTTGCACAATTGCTTAATAATTTGTATTTCTTATGCAATGGGTGTTTTAATAAATGCATTAATTGTATTTTTGAGTATTTAGTGTTAGAAAATTATGTTTAAATTGGTTATACTTAATGCTTTATTTCTTGTATTGATGAATTTTTAAGATTTTCAACTATCTTAGTGTATGTAATGCCAAAAAAGGCTTTGTGCATTATAAGATAGTAAGATGCCATGTATTTGCTTAAAATCCGATTTAAGAAATCTTAAAAAGTCGTAGAAAGAGAGTTAAATATGTATTATAATTTAGGGCATCCACTATGTTAACCGTTTATAAAAGTTTATAATTTTATTATGACATTAATTTATAAACATTGTTGTTTTATAAACCTATATTCAGTTCACTTTATATAAACCTAACAAAGTTATAAGTAACATACACAATCCAAATGCATTTATAAACCTATCTTCACTATAGTTTACAAATGCTTAGACCTTTTCATCATTTTATAAACCTTTTCGTAAACTATTATAGTGGATACGCTTAGTAAAGATAATTAACTAAAGAAACCAATTTTTAGTATCCTTGGAGAGTTAAGGAAGAAAACCCACAAAAATTACTAAAATTGAAAGAAAAAAAGTTATGATGTTTTTATGCGAGTTTAATCATTTTTCGCTTAGAACTGCAATTTGCAAATCTCATTAAAACCTAACCCTTGAAAAATATATAAGTAAAAGTAAATACTATGATATAAAGTACTCGGAGTAGCAAATATATATATATATATATATATATATNTATATATAGTATTATACTTTATATATATATTTTATATAATATATATATATATATATTAATAGTATAATTATATAATACATATATATGGAGAGATCGGGTGAGGATTGACATCTAGAGTTAGGATGGTGGGATTAATCACAGAATCGCATTAGTCAACACTTATTTTTAGTCAAAAAAACGGAAGTGGCATATCGTAAATATCCCGCTTTAAAAGTGTCAATATCATATTAGCTTTTTTTTCTTAAAAAAATTCAAAAAAATCTGAAAATTAAAAAAAGAAAGATGATAACAAGTTATTAAAAATCGCTGAAAAAAATTTCAAAAAAAGTCGTTTTTCCTCATAAAGGTATTGGTGATATTAGACGTCTAATTTTGACTCTGTTATTAAAAGTCAATGATCTGATTGTATCACATAGACTTTTCTTTTAATTAAATTTTTAAATATCACAATAACTGTTTTAATATCATAAAAACTTTTTCTTAAGTAAAATTGTTAATATCACCGCTAATATCTTTGGTTTTTAAACATGTCATTTTACATGTAAAAAAAGCTTAGCACACGGTTGGTTTATAATATCCCGTTTTATTAAATATCACCGTATCAAATATCGTTTAAATTATCGCCATAGTTATCATGCTTTCTTAATATCAAAGTTAATTTTCTTAATATGACCGTAACTTTCTTTAATATCGTAATAAACATAAAACAGTTGATATAAGTTTTTTACAAAATCAAAGTACTTTTTAAGTACATATCGTATAATATCACAGTTAGAACTCATAACATTGTAATATCATGGTATGGATCATAATCACAAAACAAAAAAGTGCTCAGGAAAAATCTGAAAAAAAAAAAATGAAAGAAGACAACAATAGTAAGGAGCCCTTCAAAAGGGAAAAAATTAAAAAAACATTTGCATTGTCAATTTACCGCGATTATATATATATATCTTGACGTGACATGCGTCCCCATGCGTACAGATCAACACCGAAGTCTGATCCACTCCCTTTGCTTTCGAGATCAAGGTCGTTCTTCTCCAATCGGGGTTCAATTGACAGGCATGGCAAGTAATAAAGATTGATGTGTAATGTATTGATTGGATAGTAAGATTATATAAATACAAACGTAAGAGTGATATGGAATACACCACTATGATTTTTTGCATATGATAGTTAAAGTGAGGTGATATGGCGATGATGTATAAATAAGATAAAATCTTGATATTGTTTAATCACTTCTGCTGTTGTACATGCATTTTTACTATTAATGCAAATGCGAGCGAGTTAAAAGGGGAAGACTGAAACCATAAAGGGAAGAATGAAACTATGTTTACACAGTATATAGTTACAATCATATAACCAGTAAAAAGTTACATTTAACATATAGTCTTAGCCAACCCGCAACAAGGGTCTGTTAAAATGTCACCACCGCCCGTTCAGCATGACGCGTAGTACGTGGTTTTTAGCTATGTTTTGGTGAAGGTCTTCACTGAACAGTTTGAACACACAAAAGAAGGTGAAGGACTGAAGGGTGAAGGATTTCATGGTGATTTGATGGTGCGTACTACGGTTGTTTGATAAATGATTAATTAATAAAAACAGAGATGGAGCTAGTGAGGTGACTAGTGGGTGCTAAGCCACCTCTAATCAACTCACTTCATCCATTAGTTATTTAAACTATAAGCCACCTTTTTACTAGTTTTTACATTTAGCTCCTCTTGTTCTATAAACATATATATAATTTATGAATGAATAACTTAAACAACAAAAGACGACACTATAAATTAATTTTTAAAGTCGATATTTATTACTATGATATTTTCGCGTTAAACATGAAGTGATTGTGACATGGGTAATCATTCATACACAAAGTCTTATTAATTTGTTATCTAACTCATCATTTCTACATACTTTAATGCCAATTTAGCGGCTAAAGTGGGTCTGGTACACTTTCTACCGAGAATAAAAAATAGATGGTGAATTCTGTACGTTCATTTCAATTCAACGGAAAGCAAACAAAGTTTCTATGTGCATATAAGAAAGCGAACTTAGGTGACAAGTTCAGAATATGAAGGGCTGAGGCTTCTCATTGCAAAATGTTAGATTGTGAAGAAATGAAAACGGAGTTTAAATCAATAAGAGAAAGATGTGCTCTCCTAGCTACTCCTCTAACTTATCAACGACATGATTCGCAAGTGCAATGTCTAACTAGCAATGCGTTAGTGGGTCATTTGTAGCGCAAGTCTAATACGGGTCATTAGTCCCTACACATTTTATCTTATAACTATCTATCCTGACGGTCGTGAGTGATATCTAGTTATAATATTAGCATTAAATACCCACAACTAGTCTATATGACTTGTGTTTATTGTATTATGCCACACACTTAATTACTATATAAGTTGCCAATTTGTCGTTCACTAAATCTTAAAGCCTATGATTTACCATTTTTAATGCATTTAGGTTACCCCAACCAAAGGCTTAGAAAAATTTTCGGACTTAAACGCGAAATCAAGAAAAGTGAACTTAATCGGGCGGCCTACTCACTATTTTCACCAAAACCCCTAAAACACTTTCATATTTTTTGCATAAAATAAATTTCAACTCTAATTTTCTTACATGTACCTATCGTGTGTGTCTACTTTCTGTATAAAAAACTACACAAATTAAACGTCGTTTCCTAAAGTAAATGGTTCTAGAATTAATAATGGAAAACTGATATACAACATGCTGATAAAATATGTTCAAAGTACAGTACATATAAGTTTATGTAAGCTTATGGGGTCACACACAAATACACTTAGATGCCCTTAGTTATAATATAAATAATGCATTTGTATATATTAACACCGAAATGATTTATAAGTCATTTAACTAATGCATTTATTAATAACGTATTAATAAATAGTAAGGTTAAATACTTATCAGTTTATTATTGATATTGTATTAATAATAAACTAGCTAAATCAAAATTAGGAAACTCTTAATTATACCCCTTTGAGGATCGGCCAACATAGGGAAGAAAATAGGAGATAGGATTAAACTTGGTGATCAAGTTTAGAAGGATCTAGAGCCTTTGTGTTTAGTATAAATATAAGGCCCTAGTTCCTAATCCCTCATAAGTTGACATACCAACTAAGCTCTCCTCTCCCTCTCTCCCCTTCGTGCCGATCGACTAAACACCCTCAAAGGGTTTTGGTTTTCGTCTTTTGTCTTCCAAGTCTAAGTCGTAAACCCGTACGCTTTCAGGTATTCGATTAGTGTTAAGACTAGCATCTCGGGGGTATTGCATAACGTGTAGTGTGGATCAAACGTAGAGATAACCTACATTGGTTATTTGGTTTCTTAGATCATACCGAGCTCATAAGGTTGGTAACTCATCTTTTATTACATGATTAATTGCATGAATCATATGATCCATTTTGGTGATTTTAATCGCTTCCGCTATCTCTTTTATTTAATATATTTGAAAGTCTAATGTGTTTAATTATTTATATAGAAACCGTATTATAAAACCATTTAACCCCAACACATGCAATGAACCCCCCAAATTTCTGATAATGAAAAACATGTGTAAAACATCGAATTCGGCAAAAGAAATTAAATAGCAAGTGAGTGGAAAACCCATTAAGAGAAAACATCAGAAGGCCTTTTTTGAATCCTATTGGCTAATGGCTCGGCTCAGCTAGGCGTATAAACAGAGCTGGCTCGAGCCGCGACTCCACAATACACCTGAGCCATCCTCCGAGCCATCCTCCGAGCCATCCTCCTCCCTACAGCCGACCTCTTACCCGGTAGCTTCGCAACAGTACCAACTCCCAAGTTTCACTTCAACAAATGTTATATGCTATAATTGGTTACATCTATAAGTGTGAAAGAAATTGTAAAACAATAGATTCTCGACACTTATAGTTGTAGAAAAAAAATGCACACTTTTCGGTGTAGAGAAATATAAGAAATGTTCACACTTATTGGTGTGGAAGTCATTTGTAAGACTTAATGTCTCCATACTTCTTCAAGTGTGGATAAATGGTGTTACAATTAATTTCTTTTTGGGTAAAGGGGAGTAATCCTGCACCCTGGTAAATATATTAACCAAAAAACTTTTAAGTACAATGGATATGGGTGAAGTCCCACATCTCAGCCCGTTACATAGGCTAAACGCTTACATAACAAGATACTTCCTAATTTCTAAAAACTAGAAATCAAACCACAACTCAATGATAACAAGAACAACGAAATGAATTACTTCCTAGGGCCTTGAAGCTTGGTACCATACATGGCATTAAAAGCATCCAAATTACCGGGAAGATCATACACCTGGTTCGCATAATCATCATAGTCATCATACTCTTGTTCAAACTCTTGCCCCCCACAAAAAGATTAGCAGACTCATCAAATGGGTTGGCAACCTCGTCTTCAGAATCAGACACCACAATTTTTCCCACCTTTGAAAATGGGTTTCCCCTCTTAGAAGTATGGAAAAACCTTAGATTTCATACTTTTAAGTGTGAACATTTCTTATATAATTAAAAGTATGAAAAGCCTATTGTTTTTATAATTGTTATACACACTTATCAGTGTAATTAGGTTTTACACATTATTAAATGTAAATAAACTAATAAAGTTTAGCCTTTTTAGAAGTGTGAAAACCAAAAAAGTAGTGATTGGCATGACTAATTCATGTGCCTAATTTTATGCCTAACAAGTATCTTGAAACATATGGCTAAATCAACGGTAAATAAGAGGAGTGAGAATAAGTGGAATACATGTGTCACAAAATGAATATTAGGTATAAAATTAGTCATATGAATTAGTCATCTCAATTATTTTCCAAACCAAAATGTGTGAATCAACTATTTTTAGTGATACTCCCTCCGTCTCATATTTATTGTCAACATTTCCTTTTATAGATGTCTCAAATTAATTGTTCACCTTCCATTTTAAGTAAAAATAAGATAAGTTAGTGGGGGAATATTCCATTTGCTTGGTTGAAAATTGTAAGGGTCTCACTTTTATTAAACTTTGTGATGCTTGTCTCCTGACAATAATTTTGAGACGGAGGGAGTAATAATTACTCTATACTATCTATAAAACAAAAATGGTCAAAGTGAAAAGTTAGGAAAGTGAAATGTTGAAAGAATTAATTATGAGCAAATGAAAAATTAAAACTAAAAAAGGAAATGTTGAAAATATATATTTTAAAAGGAAGCTATTAACACACATCAAAAACCGAGTTGACCGGTGATGTTTCAAACCCGACGGGTTGACCAGGTTTAAATTGACCCATTTTTCTAACAGAACAATTCAACCGGTTGAACCACCCGGGTCGAACCGGGTTTCAAAACATTATGTTTAATCCTCAAATCTTCAAACTTTTAAAATTTCTCCTTTATAACCAATAAACATTTTTTTATCACTAAAACTATCTTCCGCTATAAAATCCTATTGCTATGCACGGGTACTCGTCTAGTATATACAAAGCTCGTAACTGGTTTGTATTTGTCTAAATCAACATGTTAGTTTACATATACATGCTTTCACTTTGTGGGTTGTTACAATGATGGGTATCTTTCATTGTGTTGCTTTAGTATTCAAACTTAAAAGTTGACTAGACTAGAGACGTACATGCACAAATATTGTCATCTTTTAGCTTGCAAGTTGATGTATTTTTATTAGATGTTTTACTATGGTTTTCTTGATGTACGTAGTATATGTTTTGCTGGCTTATATGTAGATTTCATTTTTCATAATATATGTACTTTGCATTATATTTGACACGTGCAGGTATCAACGCCCTTCTTATGTTTTTGAAGGCCATGGGCGAATATTGAAAATAGGGATTTCAGGTTACGTAAATTGTCATACCTTAAGCATTATTGTATACAAAATGTTCGCTTATTGTTTTTATTCATATTTTATAACAACTTTATAGTCTTATACATCAAACATAAATTTTAGGGCTTTAATAATTAGGGACCTTGGGCGGTCGCCATCACCCAACTTCGAAAACGGCCCTGGCAGGAACGCAACCTTTTCATGGCTTCATGAATCGAAGCTTTTCTACGATTTAAAATTTTGATGCACTTAATACATAAGCTTTTTAATAAAAAAAAGTCATGTTCTTACCTTTTTCCAGTACAAAAACTAATCCAAAAGCTATTCATTATTGAAGATTTAAGTAAAAAAAACTAAAAGCTTTACACACGATACCAAGTCTTTGTTAAAAGTCTTTCAAAAAGCTTTCAAATAGTAAAAAAACTATTAACAATTTTTTATAAAATAGTAAAATTTCGAGACGAATTTAAAAAGATACTCCGTATGTAGTAACACAGCTATCATACAACAATACCGCTAATATATATTTAAGGGAACAATCCAAATAGCCACTCACATTGTGGATTGTCACTTTGCCACCAATGAAAACATCATCGATAGTAACCAATGAAATGTCAACTTTGCGGATTGGTAAGGAATAAATGTATAGTCAGTAAGAACTTAAAGAGACCTAAAGAAAAAAAGCACATATCATTGGTAAGCCGTAATTACAATTTATTCTGTTTTTTTGACATTTCACATTTAACATAAAGAACTTTTTGGCTAACCTAATCTTTGTACTAACAAAAGTTTAGGTTAAAATAAAGTTGTATCATACACAGATAAAGGAGCAAGAATATTATCGGTGATTGTGTGTACCGAAAAGCACCATTTTCGCAAGAAAAAAAAATACACTTTTTGAACTAGAATCGGGTATGGCCCGTATCACACCCAACCCAGGTGCCTTCGTCCGGGCAATCTCATGTGTCATTCTTTATGTAGTCAGAATATCTAGAAAGTGTTCATTCGTAATTCTTAAAAGCATGGTATTTGAGCAAGTTACATCCAACTTTACACTAAATGTTATGGGTGTGCCACACCCCTTTCAAAGTTATGGACGGCGGCTTACGATTCAAAGTTGTTATCACAACGCTGTGGTGCAACTTTTGTGTTTAGAGTACACGGTGCAATGCACTAACAACATGTTATTGGTGTTTTTTGGTCACAAAAGGTGGTGCCATTGTGGCGTCGTACGTTCGTCCATATGTAGATTAAATGGCGAGCATTGTTTGTATTTTCTCTTATTTTTTTAATTTTTGTTTTAATTTGTGAGTATGTGAGGTATTTTTAGTGATGTGTTATGGGACCTACATGCACAAATAACAATTATTGGTTGGGAGTAAGGCTGAGCAACGGGTCAAACCAGAACCGAACCGACTAAACAAGACCCGAACCGAAAACCGATTTTGAGGAAACGCGAACTGAGAACCGAACCGAAGTTAGCCTAGAGAAACCGAAACCGAACCGAAGTTAACCTAGCAAAACGAACCCGAACCGAACTGATAGTTTAGGTGTATTTTTCTTGGTTTTGACCTGAACCAAACCGAACCGAACCAAGTAAAACCAAAACTGAAAAACCATAATTATATAAAACCAAAAATTGAACCGAACTGATAGTCGGTTCGACTCGGTTTGTCAGTTCGGTTTTCGGTTGATTTTGCTCAGCCCTAGTTGGGATGGTGTTTTAGTTATTGTTGTATCATTGATACGGTTATTGGAACACTCCTAGAAAACTGTTTACATGTGTCTATATTTTTAGTGCCATTATTGCAGATAAAAGAGTGAAAAAATAAAATAAATAAAATAAATAATACTAATGCATTCTAGTAACTTCGGTATGCTCGAACACTATAACTTTAACTAGAATTCATAATAGTGTTTTGAGCATTTAAAGCTTGTACGTAGTTACAACCCAAAACCTAGTTGTATGTACCAGAATGCAGCATGTTGGGCATGTCTGCACGAGACAACGGGATCCGTCAATTTATCAAAGAGTTGCATCCCCATGTAGCTTTTTCTTGCTTTATTCTCTATATTGTTCCCTAAAAAGGATATATTTTTCAATCGAACACGACACGTGATTTGACGAACATTATTGATCCATTGTTTCTCATGTTTTAGGTTGTGATATTTCCTTTAGAGAAACAATGACAAACTCTTCATGTGTTGGATTCCAATATTTGTTTCCAAAATAATACATAAGGTTTGGGATTTAGATATGCATTATTAGTAAGTAAAATTGATGGACATAAATCAAATGAACCCGGATAAGAAACCAATTTAAGATCTCTCAAACTACTCGAGCATCGATGCATAATGATCTTAAAATGTTGATTAGATAGGTAGCTTGACTAGCCAATTTTTTTACGGCGTTTTTCTATCAAGAATATATGTGTATGAATAAAATCCGAATCACGTAACTTAATTATCTTTCCCGAATATTGAAAAATGCACACATATATGTGTTTGTTAATGTCTGTGCTTAAACTCAATACCTTTTAATAATACTAGCAGTGTACCCATGCTATCTAACTACCATATAGCTACATTCTGCAATGCTTATTGATGGACAATTGCTGACTTTTGGAAAGGGAGAGAAATTTTGTTTAGTCGCGTATATAAAATGGATAAAAAATGTGAAGAAATATGTAAGATGGAGATTTGCGATTGGTTATTTATCTAAACTTTTTGGTGAATTTCACAAATCAAATGTTATATGCTTGTATGATATGACATTCTCTTTACAAAGGCATCCTAAATGAATCATGTAACTCATTATTTCATGCTAATAATCATGTCATACAAAGGCTTTCCAAGTTATGTCTCTATGCATTTTCTTCAACTTAATTAAGTGGATAGAAGTTTTCAATTTTAGCCCAAAAATAATGTAGTACTTTATGTTCACCATCTTTCTTTTTTTTACCATAAAAGCCAAATGTCCAAACAAGCACCTCAAGAATATTAAATCACTTGATAGTGGAAATCTTGAGGCATCCTCCACTCAATAAGTAAACCATAAACAAGTATTAAGAAAATATTCAAAACAAAATCCCAAAATTTTAAGTTATCACATTCAAACTCTAAGAGCATTATTTAAGTAAAATATAAAAACTAAATGCTCATATACCATGAGTCAGACTACTCCCATCCACAAAAAAGAAAAGAAAAAAGAAAAATAGAACTCCTAATACAGGCCACAGGTTCAGGTGGAATATTTTAAAAAGCACCAAAAACCATTTTGCTGCCTGAATGATCGTGCCTAGTTTTATCATCTTATGATTCTTTCCTATTCTTAACTTTGTACATGTTAGAACTTAGAAATATAACTGACATATTGAAATGATCAGCAGTCCCAACACATTTTTTTTTTAACTGCGAATATCAATGTTTTAAAACCCGAATTGACTTGCCCGGTTCAACAGATTGAACCGAGAACCGGCTCGAATTGAACCGCCTGTTTTTCGTTGACCCGGGTTGATATACCCGGCCGAATCATGACTTTTATCCAAAAATCTAAAAAACTTTTTTATTTTCCGTCAATCTTTCTAAGTTTAATTAACAAGTTGAACCGATGAGTATTAATATTAGTTAAAATTTTGTAAATAGTAAATTAGAGTTATATACTATCTTAGAAACACCAACTAATATAGTTTTAATATTTTGCTAAAAAAATGTAGTTTTAATATAGACTGTTATAACTAAGAATCATAAGTTGATTGTTGTTGCAAAAATGAGAAGAATGAGAAATAACTATAATAACATATTTGAGATAAATCGACTTGAATTATATGCATCTCTACTCATTTATATGCATCCCAATTAGTTTCGAAAGTGATTTTGAAGTGAAAAAGATGCAAAGTAGTACTAGCAACAAATTTGACCTGCAGAGGATGAAAAATACATAGGATTTTTCTAATTTGATGAAATGCATCTAATATATGTATATGCATTTAATTTTTTGTTAGAAAGTATATTATGATGCATTTAAAAGATTAATGATGCATCTAATTCAAATCTGTTCACAGGTCGTGAATCTGATATATAAAACTCCATATCTCCAGGATCGAATTAACCAAACAACATCATGGAATCATCATACAAGAATTGATAAAAGAACAAATAAGAGATTTTGGTGAACCCTTCATGAAACTGATATATTAAACGAATGGGTTACTTTGTTTACAGAAATCCTAGACCTATATATAATAGATGAATCGATGTGTATGAAGCAACACAACGTTTCAAAGACCTACTGCATCGTTTGATGCCTAACCGACACAACCCTAAAACTAAATAACCGTTTATAGCCTAACAAACGAAACGACCCATTGATCCAGCCCATATACAAGTTCTGGATTATAAACTTCTAATTCAAAATACATAATACATACATATACTTTCTAACTTGACAAATAAACACTAATCTTCTAACTTTACTATTGTTTTGTCATTATTATTTCCAACATCCCCCCCTAATGACAAAACAGATAGTTCCTTGCTTCTTCAAACTCTTGAATCTTGATCTTCATACTTTAAACTTGATATCTTTGAATCTTATAAACTTAAAAACTTGTTTCTTATCATAAACCTAATAAGAAACCTTGAAACTTGATTTTCTTGATGCCTTCTTCTTGAACCTTCGCGGTTGTTGTTCTTGCTTTCGAATTTGAGACCTTCACAGCCTTGTTCCTTCGTCTTGATCATATCGCATGATCCTTCTTGATTAATTCTCTTGATCATTCAATCCATCACAGATTCTTCTCTTCTTTGCGATTGCTTCACACAACTTGGCTTCACACCGTCTTCTTCATGATTGCGTTTAAAAAAAAACACAGGTTTGATTCTTGAATGGTGATTGAAACATGAATTGTTGTTGTTTGATCCCTTCGGCTCTGATACCACTGTTCACAGGTCGTGAATCTGATATATAAAACTCCATATCTCCAGGATCGAATTAACCAAACAACATCATGGAATCATCATACAAGAATTGATAAAAGAACAAATAAGAGATTTTGGTGAACCCTTCATGAAACTGATATATTAAACGAATGGGTTACTTTGTTTACAGAAATCCTAGACCTATATATAATAGATGAATCGATGTGTATGAAGCAACACAACGTTTCAAAGACCTACTGCATCGTTTGATGCCTAACCGACACAACCCTAAAACTAAATAACCGTTTATAGCCTAACAAACGAAACGACCCATTGATCCAGCCCATATACAAGTTCTGGATTATAAACTTCTAATTCAAAATACATAATACATACATATACTTTCTAACTTGACAAATAAACACTAATCTTCTAACTTTACTATTGTTTTGTCATTATTATTTCCAACAAAATCGATGCGTTTCTAATATATAGCTATAGTTATTTTTTTATCCTTCTTATTTTACGGTTTCTTTTCATTTGATCCTAAGTCATATTATTATACATATAGAACTTACAAATAAAACTTATCGGTAGAGTCTCGATCTTTTTATATGTTCAATCGAATGTAGGAATAAAGTCAGATAAATCATGGGATCATGCAACACTATAGACTTAGGATCAAATGAGAAGAAACTTTAAAATGAGAAGGATGAGAAATAACTATAAATACACATTAGAGATGCGTCGACTTCAATTAGATGCATCCATAATCTTTTAGATGCACCCTAATATATTTCCTAGCTAAAAATTAGATGCATATACATATATTAGATGCATTTCATCAAGTTAGACGAATCTTATGTATTTTTCGCCCTCTGCGAGTCAAATTTGTTGTTAGTACTACTTTACATCGTTTTCACTTCAAAATCACTTTTGAAACTAAGTGAGATGCATCTAAATGAATAGAGATGCATCTAATACAAGTCGATGCATCTCAAATATGTGGTTATAGTTATTTCTCATTCTTCTCATTTTAAGTTTTCTTCTCACTGGATCCTTACCCCAACACTATATACTAAATATAGAAAAAAAGTGTACATGAGTGTAGAACCGGTTCGACCCAGCGGTTCTACCAGTTAAACCGGTGACTAAACCGGGTCGATAAAAGAAACCGGGTTTTAAAACGTTTACAAATATTATTAAAACGGAAAGAGGCTATAAAGAAGCCAGATACAAAAGCCTAACTGATTGAGTCTATACAAGCATCTAGAGATTATCAATCGTAACACAATTTTATTGACTATTACTAGCAAAATTATATATTACGGAGTATAGTTTTACTGCATGAAACATCTTGCAATGTGGACGTTAGGTGCTTCCTATCGACAGTGGCCGATTATCATCTTTTTGGGAAGAATAATAATCTCTAAAATTGAAAACTCAAAAATGATGCCAAGATAAAGTTCCCTTCCTGCGGGTAGTATATATAGCCCCCCAAATGCATGCTACATTGTCCAAGCAATAGCACTTAATCCTAGCCTACACTTCGCTTTCACCATCTCTTCTTGACACCATTTGTTTTCTTCAACAAAAGTTAACAAGAAAACATGATTGTCATGTTGCGAATGGCTGTAGGACTAATGGGTATTTTTCGATATTTTTAGATATTAATTTGTTATCTTTTCTCATTTGTATGAATATACAAGTCTAAAATACTAGTTTTTTTTCAGGAAATGCTGCCTCATTTATGCTTTATGCTGCTCCCATGTAAGATACAAATCCAATGTTTATATGATCAAATATTATGGAAAATAGCTGATTATATATACACATCGCTAAACATTTGAGTAACATCAAACTTGTGTGTGTTTCTTGTGAAGATGGACTTTTGCTGGGGTCATAAGGAAGAAAAGCACAGAAGATTTCTCATTTGTACCTTACGCCGTGTCCTTCATGAGTTGCTTGGTGTGGACTTGGTATGCTTTGCCTGTCGTAAGCTATGGATGGGAGAACTTTCCAATGATCACCACTAATGGTCTCGGTAGCCTTCTTGAGTTCTCATACATTGTCATTTTCATATGGTTCACTTCACCTAAACAAAAGGTATGTCTCAATATTAATTTACATGTATATAGTTTATCGTCACTAGCTTGCATGCAATTGCGTCATCTGTACGAAAAACATACCAATTTTGCGATGTGGGAATTGCAGTTGAAGGCCGGGATCATAACAACTGGAGTTATACTCATCTTCACCATCACCGCACTGATCTCAACTTTTGTATTCCATGATCACAAAACCAGAAAACAAATAGTTGGAAGTGTGGGACTTTTTGCAGCAGCAGCCATGTATAGTTCTCCTCTTATTGCCATGGTGAGTACCCAAAATTAAAGACAAAACTTTTAGTTCTTTTAGTGTCCTAATTTCACTTCAGTAAATGTATATAATCTCTGATTTTTGTTTTCAGAAACAAGTGATTCAGACAAAGAGTGTGGAATATATGCCATTTAGCTTGTCGTTATTCTCGTTTCTTGCAAGTGTACTATGGATGGCATATGGACTGCTACAACGGGATCTTCTGATCACGGTTGGTACCATGCAAACTGTGTTTTAACCTTTTTAAAAGTTCAAATTTTTTTATGTGGAAGATTAGTAAATTATCACCGCATTTCAGGCTCCAAATCTGGTGGGGGCCCCTCTCGGGGCATTGCAATTGGTGGTGTATTGCAAATACAGAAACAGAGGAATGGTGGAACCAAAACCTGAACTAGAATGGGATGTCGAAAAAGTTGATGAGAAAACTAACAAACAACATGTGTCGGTTGTAGTGGTGCCAACAGATTATAAGATTGATGAAGAAAAGACTCAAATAATCAACTCTTGATCAGCAGATATCAGCTTACCAGAATGTGATGATATTAACGCTATTTGTTTTTTTAAGGGTGAAAGCTGAAAATTAACTAAATACTTTTTTAAAAATACCCGAAACGCATAACCTACTTTAGTAATTGCAATTGCAAGTATTATACCTTTATTTGTGAACAATGCCGGTAACTTTCCAGGTGAATTGACTAGAATACCCTTGTGTCTTTGCTACACATTAAAATTCAAAAAAAGAACACAAGGGTATTTCAATCAATACATTTGAAAGTTATTCACACTGTTCACAAAATAAAAGCATATTACTTATAATGGCAATTACTAGAGTATATTATGCATTTCAGGTATTTTCATTAAGGTTTTGTTCATTTTAAGCTTTTTCCAACCATTTGTTAATGGTTCAGTTTATTCTATGTTATGTAATCATATGCATCACTTGCTAATTATCTTGTCACTTTCACTGCTCAGATTACACATTTGTCAGCTTTGTTAGTGAATTCCGTAAATTTATATTGGTTTTCAACTAATTCCGGAGCCGGAATTGTTGCTTTTATAAGTTCATGTTGCAGATTGCAAGTACAGAAAAGCTCAAAAACACAAAGAGACAATATTGATACTAATTAAAAAGCTAAAATTAAGTTATGAGAAACAGTGTGTGTATTCCAAAATTGATGCTAATTAGGTGGAGCAATGACAACTTTTGTGACCTATCAACATGTCTACTAAATCGAAAGCAAGCACTTCATGACAGAATTAGGTTCGTTTTTAATGATCCAACCACTTCAAAGAAACGTCACAAAGCAGAGGAAACATAATGACCACAAGGAATCTGTGTTCTAGATTTTATATCGAGAATACATATAAGGAATCTGTGTTCTAGATTTTATATCGAGAATACATATGTCGATAATTTTATAAGGTGTTCGGATTCCCCCTCCCACCCAACCACCACAAAAAATGACAGAAAGCATGTCACCTTCAGTCATATGCACTAAATGATTATCATTAAACAATATCCTAGTCACGTACATACACATGACATGCCTATAGGGAGAAAGCTATAATGCACAGTTGCCTCTGAAAACTTTGATGCTAGACGTGCACATTACTCAAGCCTCGCAGCTGTAGATCAGACGAAGGTATTGTGGGGCCATGTTTCATATATAAGACCCAATCATTTGCTATATAACATAGAAATTTATCACGATCATATAGATTGATATGACAAGAGAGTATCACTGTTTGAATCTATATACTATATTAGGCTTAAACTAAGATGCTGAATCAAATCAAATCCACCTATACAATCCTATTGACATGTCTAACATGGGCAAAATCTCCGATTTATATAAATGGAACCCTTGAGCATTTTATGTATCACATGTCAAGAATTACAAAATTTGGTGCACGAAGCATCAAATGTAAGATCATGTTTGAGTTTTAAGGCGAACAAACAGAATTATGATATGGATAAGAAAAACAACAAAAATGGAGCCATGGACAATAGTGAAAGGATAACGAGAATTCAAGCAAACAAAATATGAAAATATATAAAGGAGTGGTCAGTTAGAAATGATGACCTGTTATACACATGTTAGGTGCTGTTAAGTGTTTATGAAACATCATCCAGTTACATGATGGATTAGATATTCAATTTTCAGTGGTCGAGACTTGAAAAAATATGCTATAACATGATGATGTGATCTATCTTCTACAGAGAACACACAATCTTTATTCTCAAATTCAATCCAACTACGGCCAGGATCCTCTAATCAGATAGACGGATTAAGGGTTAGGGTGCATAATGATCATCTTCCGAGTCACTCTTTGACCAACTTTAGTCAAATCATAATCAACATACTTTTAGTAACGCTCCCAACACCACACAGTCTGACTTGAATGGCATTTTCTTAATCAGTTCTTCTGCTTCCTGGATGAAGGTACTTGATTCTCTCATTTGACCCAACCTGCATGAGCACAAGCTGACAGAACCCCAACTAAAGTTGCTCTGTTTGGTTTGATTCCATGGTTGACCACATTTCTAAAAGGTGAAATCGCCTTGAAGCATAGATCATGACGTGCATATCCATAAAGCAAAGCAGTTCATGGCAACCACAATCGGATTCACAATGCTGGTAAATGATGATTGAGCATCAGTTATGTTCCCACATTTGAAGTACATATCCACTAATGCCCCATTCCCCATTCGAAGAGACCCGATACATGAACATGCATGAAACAAGCTGGAAACGGTTGCAAAAGAACTTTCCACACACAATTTGTGCATAATTTTAGATTAAATTTAATGCGTTTTCATGTTGATAGTTGTTGATGCAACCTGAGATCACTGAACTCCATGTTACCATATTCGTTTCCTAATTTGTTACTTCAAAGAGCTCCAAAGCTTTATGCAGATCGCCGTTTCTTTAATACACCATATCATAATGGACGATAAAATTTTGTGAGGCCTTTTGTCGAGCAGCTCTACTGGATCCTCAAATCGATCAGCCAATGAATAGGCTTTGATCAATTTATATGGATCTTTATTAAGTTGGCCATTAAATACCAACTCTGCTTCTTTCAATCTGACCTGTTATTATGAGTCTATTTTTTGAGAATTCAAATCAGAAACGCTTGGGCTTAATACAACTGCAATAGAACTCAATTAGGGCACCACCAATCGAGTGTTCAAACTCAAATCCACATCAAATCACACGTCCATGAAAAGTCATTCCTTCAAGCAAAGCATCTAATCGATCACAAGTCCTTATCACACAATCCAAAGTGAACTCATTAGGCTTAGATTCACCCTTTCTTCTCATCAAACAAAACAACTCCAATGCCTTCCCAACACGTCCATGAACAGTTATTCCTTCAAGAAAAACCAGAAATCATTGCAGTCCACACATAATAAAGAGACTACACTAGCAAACAGCAATGGTCAAAGCAACCCAGCTCATAAAGTCAACACTGCAATCAAGACCAAAGCTATACCAAACACTCTTTCTAGTCCCAAGCTGCTTCATAAAGCTCAAGTTCAATGTGGAAGAATATGATTTAGATATTTTTGTACATACTAGATATTTCTAGAAGATAGAGTAGGATATAAATAGCAGTCATAATTCACTTTTGATGTAATTGTAACATTCCTACCCATTTCTCTCTAATAACAATTTTTCCCGCCTAAATGGCATTTTGAACTTTTCTCTCAATTCTTCTATTCATGATATGGTATCAGAGCACCGATCAAGGATCTGCTCATTTCTACACCTCCAGAATTCTGTTACAATTCAGTTATCTTCATTAACATTCAGTTACCTTCATTAAAATTTTGTTACCTTCATTAAAATTCTGTTATCTTCATTAAACATTCTGTTATCTTCATCCCCAATTCTGTTACATTCATCAAGATTCTGTTATCTTCATTAAAACTTCCAAATTTTCTCACAAATCATTCAATATCACAAATTCATCAATCAAAATGGTGGAAACTGGTGAAACAAGCTTCAATGCAACAGGCACAAACAATGAAACAGTGAATTCTGATCATCCACTCTACTTACACCAAACTGATCATCCAGGATTGATTCTAATCTCAAAGAAGCTAAATGGTTCAGATAACTACAGTTCTTGGAAGAGATCCATGGTCATTGCACTGAATGCTAAGAACAAAATGAAGTTACTCACTGGTGAATTTCCTGAACCAAACACAACTTCACCATTGAGGAAGAAATAATGATATGATTATATCATGGATTCTCAACACCACTGCAGAACATATTGGTAATAATCTCAATTTCATTCATTCTGCATCAAAGTTGTGGCTAGAATTGCAAGAATTATATGCTCAAATTGATGGTCATAGGATTTATCAGATTTCAAATGACATTGTTCAATTGAAACAAGTTGATTGCGCAGTTGAGATTTATTATCACAAATTAAAAGGATTGTGGGATGAATTAGATGCACTTGAAGCTCCATGTGTCTGCATTTGTGTTTGTACTTGTGATAATGGGAAGGAAAATGGAGAAAGAGACCAAAGAAATAGGCTTATTCAATTCTTAATGGGGTTAGATGAGAGTTATTCCAACATTAGGGGACAAATACTCTTAATGCAACCTTTACCAACTGTTGTGAAGGCATACAACATGATAAGACAGGAAGAAAAACAAAGGGAAGGTATCTTATCAAAACCATCAAACTCTGCTGCATTCTCAACCTATTCTAGTGGTCAAAGAAACTATCATCAAGGGAATAGGAACAACAGGTCAAATTTCTATCAAGGAGAGTCTTCAAGGTCTAATTACAATCAAGGTGAGCCATCTGAGAGGAGAAGTACTTTCAAGAAAGGGGTTATTTGTGGTCATTGTGGCAAAGAAGGACACAACAAAGAGCAGTGGTACAAGCTGGTAGGATATCGTGTTGGGCACCCTTTACATGGAAAGTATCAACCACCCTCTAGAT
Source organism: Artemisia annua (assembly GCA_014162995.1). Lineage (NCBI taxonomy): Eukaryota > Viridiplantae > Streptophyta > Magnoliopsida > Asterales > Asteraceae > Artemisia > Artemisia annua. The sequence goes on from LBNU01029112.1 coordinate 44,779, forward strand.
CTCAAAGACAACCTCAAGAGTACAAATCAAACAGGGCCGTTCACATGGTCTCCATTCAAGATGATGCCACACCACAACAAAAGCAGCCACAGAATGCTATGCCAAACACCCCTTCAGAAGCTCACTTCACAGCCAGAATTGACCTTCTCCAAAACCAGCTCAACCAAGTTCTCTTGATGATGCAATACAACCAGAAGGACTCCACTCATGGTATATTTTCTTCTACTAGCATTTCAATTCCAAAGTTTATTGCATCTCTTATATCTCCTTTCAAAACTGCTTTGATAATTGATAGTGGTGCCACAGATCACATCTCCACTAAAATCACTTTCATGATTAACATTCACACTTTCACTACACCTATTTATGTCACTCTACTAAATGGACACACAACAAAAGTCACCACATATGGATCTGTCATACTTAATGCTGATATCACCTTACACAATGTCCTTTACATACCTTCATTTGTATACAACCTCATCTCAGTGAGCCAGTTACTCAAAGGAACAAACATTTCACTAACCTTAACTGCCACTCAATGTGTATTTCAGGACTAGAACAAGAGGATTGCTCTTGGCACCCTTTGTGATGGTCTCTACTTGCTCCTGCCCCATCTACACATCCTATTTGCTCTGCAACCACCCAGAACAACAACACCATTCTCTGGCATACAAGACTAGGCCATTCTTCTTTTCCTGTACTCAAACAAATAAAAGAATTGAGTTCTGTAATCAAGTGTAATTCCACTTTCAAATGTGATGTTTGTATGCTTTCTAAGCAACATGCATTTCCATTCAATGATAGTACTTCTCATGCTACTGCTTTGTTTGATATTTAGTTTGGCCCTTTTAAGTTTCATGAATTATCTTTCGACCCTCTTAAAAAAATTGATCAAGCTCCGCTACTGTTGTCAAATCACTCATAAATAGAGAACATGTTAATGTCAAGTTAATTTATTAGTACATCTTCAAGATATAAGAGTGATTTTACATCAATTCTTTTTCACTTTTTCAAGTTGTTTTTATCTAACGACTAAATTAAATATGATATCATTCTGAATCAAAACTTACAATAATTAAAATAAGATTAAAGAACACATAACAAATGTTTCCGACTCTTGAAAAATTCCATATGCAAGATAGCAGACCCTTGTAGGTTATTTCGTTTGCGACAAACGAACTCACGAGAGTATCATTAACGAAATCATTGGGTAATGGAGATTGGTGGAGAACATTGATGTCATTATTAGACAACAACAACAACAACAACAACAACAACAACAACAACAACAACAANTTTGTGGTCATTGTGGCAAAGAAGGACACAACAAAGAGCAGTGGTACAAGCTGGTAGGATATCGTGTTGGGCACCCTTTACATGGAAAGTATCAACCACCCTCTAGATCTCAAAGACAACCTCAAGAGTACAAATCAAACAGGGCCGTTCACATGGTCTCCATTCAAGATGATGCCACACCACAACAAAAGCAGCCACAGAATGCTATGCCAAACACCCCTTCAGAAGCTCACTTCACAGCCAGAATTGACCTTCTCCAAAACCAGCTCAACCAAGTTCTCTTGATGATGCAATACAACCAGAAGGACTCCACTCATGGTATATTTTCTTCTACTAGCATTTCAATTCCAAAGTTTATTGCATCTCTTATATCTCCTTTCAAAACTGCTTTGATAATTGATAGTGGTGCCACAGATCACATCTCCACTAAAATCACTTTCATGATTAACATTCACACTTTCACTACACCTATTTATGTCACTCTACTAAATGGACACACAACAAAAGTCACCACATATGGATCTGTCATACTTAATGCTGATATCACCTTACACAATGTCCTTTACATACCTTCATTTGTATACAACCTCATCTCAGTGAGCCAGTTACTCAAAGGAACAAACATTTCACTAACCTTAACTGCCACTCAATGTGTATTTCAGGACTAGAACAAGAGGATTGCTCTTGGCACCCTTTGTGATGGTCTCTACTTGCTCCTGCCCCATCTACACATCCTATTTGCTCTGCAACCACCCAGAACAACAACACCATTCTCTGGCATACAAGACTAGGCCATTCTTCTTTTCCTGTACTCAAACAAATAAAAGAATTGAGTTCTGTAATCAAGTGTAATTCCACTTTCAAATGTGATGTTTGTATGCTTTCTAAGCAACATGCATTTCCATTCAATGATAGTACTTCTCATGCTACTGCTTTGTTTGATATTTAGTTTGGCCCTTTTAAGTTTCATGAATTATCTTTCGACCCTCTTAAAAAAATTGATCAAGCTCCGCTACTGTTGTCAAATCACTCATAAATAGAGAACATGTTAATGTCAAGTTAATTTATTAGTACATCTTCAAGATATAAGAGTGATTTTACATCAATTCTTTTTCACTTTTTCAAGTTGTTTTTATCTAACGACTAAATTAAATATGATATCATTCTGAATCAAAACTTACAATAATTAAAATAAGATTAAAGAACACATAACAAATGTTTCCGACTCTTGAAAAATTCCATATGCAAGATAGCAGACCCTTGTAGGTTATTTCGTTTGCGACAAACGAACTCACGAGAGTATCATTAACGAAATCATTGGGTAATGGAGATTGGTGGAGAACATTGATGTCATTATTAGACAACAACAACAACAACAACAACAACAACAACAACAACAACAACAATAATAATAATAATAAATAATAAATAAATAAAAAATATAGGGCATGTGTTGCCACAACTTTTAGCATGATACATGGGTGTCCATGATCACCTCTAGTGATTTAACCTTGCAATTGTAAGAAGCTTTTCCCAAGCTCAATTCGTGCAATCTATGGTCTCAGGCATTCTTGAAAACACAACAAATCTCTTCATGTTTTGCATATAACTCTTGTATTCAGCATAATTAGTAAGCCTCCTTGTATATCTTTTTACAATAAAGTTCAATCACACTAAATGGAAAAAAAAAAAAAAAAAAAAAAAAAAAAAAAAAAAAAAAGGGTTCTAGACATTCAAAGTAAAGTTCTTCCGACATTTTTATTCATTGAAAGCGTCTAGACTAGAACCATATGCTAATTGATGTATGTCATAAATACATTTATGCATTGGAGCTAGAAAACTCTAGTCATTTTGCACCATCATGTTTTTAGTTAAAATTAGTCAAAAGTGATTAGAGATGCCTAGATGACTTCTCGTTGGGAACCATCGTATAAAGTATTCATCCAGGAAAAAAGGAATAAAGATGAGATAAACTAGTCTTGTAATATAATTTGTTCGAAAGCTTCACGAGGTCAATCTATATGGCTTTATTTCTTTTGCGAGGTCAAAGAAGGCCACTTCTATTCTAGTAATATTACTACTTGTTGGATTGTTGACAAAAGTAAAGCGCAAGTGAAAAGATGCTAGGAGTTTTTCTTAATTCTTTTGCTTTGCCTTTCTTTTTCTTTTTAAATAAAAATGTCAATAATGCATACTTTTAGATAATAATGTTAAAAAATTTATTCAAACCCCGCTTTAATTATTCTTGAGTGGATTTACATCTTAATTGCAATCATCTAAGAACAGTTTATGAGTTAAGTAAAAACAGACACTTTAAAGTTTCAGAAGAGATTTTCTATCATTTCCATT